>CM066031.1:1263785832-1263899549 GCA_033557465.1 Ichthyophis bannanicus | reverse complement strand
AGGTGACCCAGGTGTCAACTTGGGGCAGGAGACGGATCGGCCGGTCTCCAATGAAAAGCTTTATGGGAAAAAGCTGAGAACTTCATTTAGGTAGCAGAGTCAATAAACATTGAAGGACTAAAAGAAGAAGACTGGACCGATCTGGAAAATTATCCCAGTCCGGAAGGGAAGAGAGGGTCTTTTAAAAAAAGCCCCTATTCCCAAGGGGACCAGAAGTGTACTCAGGAACACTGAAGATGTACACCGTCCCTTCCTAGCTGTTAAGCGATAGGAAGACATCATAGATTTGAGACTGCACAGATAGGGAGATGTATAAACAAAAATAGAAGCTGTTGACGTGCACAGCAGCAATGGTTAGTTAGTATAAAACCCTCCCAGTCACTCAGCCGTATGATAATAGGCAAGTTTTTGACTGTCCGGACCCCATAAGAAAATAAAAACCTATAGCACGGCACAGTCAGGGAGATAGGCAGGACATAGGGTGCTATGGACATCTCCCAATATGCATATGCCTATAATACACTACACACACATATATATATATATTATATATATATTCTGGAAGACCATACATATCTATATCTATGATAATATATGTATGTAAGACAAGTGAGGTTTTTTTTGTTTTTTTGCAATATATATATACTATCCTACATATGGACAAGTAGCTGATCTTCAGAATACAATGCCTGCAACCGAGCCACACGAAACACAAAAACAACAAGTCAACATGGGGAATGTGATGGGAAAAAATTCACCGCAATAATACGGGGGTGAAAAAACCCGAATCTGAAGAAATATAGAGAAATCGATCTCTGTGGAGTCCAGGAATGTAGGTCAGTGGAAGTAACACCAGTTTGGTTGCGTGAAAAACAGAGGAATAACAGACAGGGTCGGGCAAGAGTACGTCAGCAGTACTTTAGGACTCTGATACGTCCAAAGGACAAGAAGAACGCATAGACGGAAGAGTACCAGACGTGACCCAGCCAAGGGGTTCAGTGGTATCATGTAGAGAAAGGAGTATGCGTTAGCTCCACGTGTGAGTAGAAAAAACATAAATGCCAAGCTGTGAGGGAACAGGAAGCCTATTCCGGTTGCATGATTGGGAAACTCCGTGGACATTCACGCAGACAATAAGCCTTGTCTGCACTGTATATGAAGAGACCCTCAGAGGACACAAGGTCCTAATTGCTCTGTAGGTAGGGCCCACGAGTAGAAGCTTTCTCTGGGAAGGTTGCCGAGAAGCATTGAGCAGGAGAATTACAAGATAAACACCTGACAGAAGTCAGGCGTGTTGCTATCATCCGAGGAAAGGACTAGCCGGAAAGGGTAGGCTAGAAGAAGATAAGCCTGGCAGTGAATAGTATTATGCAAGATAGTTGCAAGCAGCTTGCAATGAGCATTAAAAGTTAATCACATGGAACTCCCTGCATATACAGCAACCATGAACAAAAACAACCAGAGGGGATTCTCTCTGTATACACCAACAGAGAGGAAAACAGACAAAGGCCGCGGAGGAGCATCTCCGTCCCTGTCGAGGAGTTGTTCAGAGCAGCCGCAGTGAAGGAAAAAAACAAACAGGCTACACTGGAAGAAAAAAAGTGTTTCAGTATGGCACCAACTCAAGCAGGGGGAAACCCTGGAAGAGAGGGGTTTGGAAAGTGACTTTTACCATAGGTAAGGCAGCTGAAGGACAGAAAAGATGCCCATAAGGGGACAGAAACTATCATGGGATAGTTGTGACCTCCCTTCGTGGTAATGTAAGAATGGGAGAAGAAGTCAGCAACCCATGGACAAAAGTAATCCGAGAGCATAGCATACTGGAAAAGAAAACCAGTGTACGAGTTTGAAGAATAAACTTCTGCTAAGGGGGGAAGTTAACACTGTATACAGATTGCAATACACAGGAAAACCTATGGTTTGCTGGTTATGAGCAGACTGGGGGTTAGAGTCTGAGAAGAACTTCAGCACTAGGATGAGATGTCCCTTGCTTGGGTTACACGCAGGGAGGATGGGCAGAAAGAAACAGAGGATGAAACTTTCTCTTCTTCGGGAAAGAAGGTTTGGTAGGACACTTCCTATGTCCTGGGGAAAAAGAAGGCTTAGGATGGTTTCCAGAACTAGGAAAGATCAGTGGAGCAATGAGCAAGCCTGAACGCAAAGCTTCTCTATTGAAAAGAATTGTCTCCAGTACAAGGGAGAGATTAACCCAAGTTGTATGTTTTGGCTCCATCTGCTCAAGTCTGAAGCCTGCAGCCACGCTTGTACGACGTGCTTCCAATGGCAATAGCAGAAGGGAATCTGCTAACAGACTTCAAAAGATTCTAGAGAAGCGCGAGAAAGGAACCAAGAGATATTCTTGCTATGATTACGGAAGCAAGGAATAGTCAGAGGCCTTGGGTTCTGACAAAAAAGGAGACAAAGAGATAACGCTTCTCTGTGACCTCCTGACAGTGTGAGGGGACTTCATATAAAAATTATATGAAAAATAATTCTTGCAGCCAACATAGAAGTTTTGGAAAGGTTTGACGGTCCACAAGGCATCAAGTGCTTTAGATGCACGACCCTGGTGGGAAAGAAGAATAGCTTCTTCTTGCTTCTGACCTTCCCTCATTGCTGATTCCACAGTTACAATGGAATGATTGCGGATAGTTGCGCTTTTCTGCAACAACACCAGGAGAGGGAGGCCACGGTCACATGATACAGAACATCCATGGTATCTGTGTAGAAAGGTTGCACAGGAAACCTTTAAAGGTGATTCCCAAATAGTCAGGACAGAAATGGTGCCTGCAGAAGACTGATGCAAAGGAAGCATTATGGTTTCCTTTCTCTGCACCGGAATGCTTGGGTACAAGAGTAGAACCAGGTAATAGGAATGGCGAAGGCAAGAAAGGCTGCCATGTCAAGGAGAAAATGTCCTGAAAAGGGAAGGGAGCTCCCAGAGGAACTATTCCGTGGGGTTAGTCGGAGGTTGATCAATGGAGCAGCTATGTGAACACCAGAAGACCTACTGGGCTGGTGACATAAAAAAGAAATCCTGTCTAGATGGACGAACGGATACTGACAGCTCTGATTCGAGAGGGGACAGTTAGCTACCGCGTCAGGTCGGTTCCCGAGTGATGGATTTCACCAAGCGAGGCATAGAAAAGGATCGATTGGCAACCCGATGGAACTGCAGGAAACGACACGTGTCGGACACCGGTACCCCGGCATCAGGGGACCGGTATGTCATCGTAGCAGGTATCGGAAGGTTTCCGAAGCGGTCACCGAGGTTACCCCCTAGAGCTTTGGTGATTATCACCGGTACTCCTGCGTAGTCGGGAGGCTACAGACACGGATCCGGATCCGAAACGAGTCAGGGAACCAAAGTCATCTATGGACTGGACTATGGATTCCAGACATCTGAGGCATCGAACCCGAGCGTCGGTGGTGAGAATCGGCGATGCCGCTACCTGAAGGTCAATCGGAAATCGTATTGATCGGTTACCGAAAGAGGAACACCCGATGATGTCCTTGATGGACGCATCGACGCCCAGTGAAGAGAGGAAACACTCGACACCCCTGGTGGAGTGGAGCAGCTTCGACATAACCGGTGCCGATGCCGGGGGGAGCGGTACCGCTCGGAAATCCGGTCGGGTCGGTTTACCAGACCCCGCACCAGGGGTGGGGGACGCCAGGAAAGCCAGTCTGGGTCGCGAGGGATCGGGATCGGCCCCGAACAGGTACCGAGGACAGCCAGCTGCACTATCCTCGGTGAAGAGTGGAGAGGCACTCGACAACGGTGCCGATGCGCAGGGGGGATCGGTACCGGCTGCGAAGTGGATACCACCTCCGAGCATGGCTCAGGTATGTTCTGTGAGGAGTTGTGAACTCCCAGGAACAACCTGAAACCCCGTAAATTGCCTTTGGAGCCCGAAGACTCCCGCCAGGGTCCTTAGCTGGCCAATGGGGTCTTGAGGGCCAAGGCCGGGAGGCGGTCAGTCATGCTGGGCATGAGACCTACTCACGTCAAGAATTTGGCTAGTATTAAACAGACATTTTGTGGGTTTACCTGATCCTGGAGAGAAGAATAAACGCCGTGTTCTCAGCCTCAGGAGGAAAACACTAAGGCATCGCGAGGATTACCCGAAAAGAGAAGGTCTTCGTCCCGATACTAAAAAGCCTGATGGACCCGGGGAAAAGGGGTCAGGACCCAAACAGGATAGGACACCAGGCACTGGAGTTCTAAAAGGAAAAAACTAGGTTTCCGCAGTGAAGGCACTTTCTTAGGGGAAGAAGGGCTCCATGTTGAGTTGGAGGAATTGGCCTAGTGGTTTGGGGGCACAGTACTACTTCAGGCCGGAAAGGTCAGGGGTTTCAAAATCCCACAGAGGACAGCAACCTTGTGGCCGGAAGGACTGGGGTTTTCTAGTCCCCACAAGGTGCTCCTTTGTGGTCTTGGGCCAAGCCACTTAACCCTCCATAGCCCATGTTTCCCTGTAAATAGTTAAACCTCCAAGTTATAATGCCCTGGTCAATGTAATTTCAGTTTGTTCAATGTCAAACCGCACTGCGATGCAGCAAATTAGCGCGGTATTTAAGAGAATGTAAATAAATAAAATGTTGGAAAGGCCTGTTAGGCCTCGATGACCGATAAAAAAAGAAAAAACCGAGGAGAAATCAGTTTCTCTAAGTTGGAAAAGAAAAGAATAAAGCACCGGCGGTTGGCCGTCGGGTATCGCGGGACGGGAAAGACAGCCGCGACCACAAGAAAACAAGAAATAAGAGATTTAAAAGAAAAAAGTTTCTGCGGTGACAGGAGTTAACGTCCTGTTTGGCTCCGCGGGAAAAAACGACACAACACAAGGGGAGAGGCACAGTGGGAAAGGGCAGGAAGATCACCGCGCAGTTGGCGGTAGGGCATCGCTCCCACAAAGCTTTGTCTGTTTGTGGATGCTGGGGAGCATTTCCGTGCGGGCTCCGTCGCGGCGCCGACGTACCCATCATGTGGAAGACTCCATTCCTGCTTGTTTCCTGGAGGAATGACACACATAAACGTTTAATACTTACAGGGGAACATGGGGGTCCCAATGGAGGGTTAAGTGGCTTGACCTAAGACCACAAGGAGTGACTAGAAAATCCCAGTCCCTCCGGTCCTGAGGATTGCTGTCCCCAGGTTGGACTTGAACCCCCGTCTCTCCGGCCGGAAGTACCTTGTATTAAAGTGTTTGGCCAGCAAATTGCCAAGCAATTTACTACATACTACAGTTGCCTGGACCACAGGGCACAGGCCCCAATGGGACCTTGTGGAATAGATCATGAGCACACACACAATGGATGGGCCCCAGTGGGGGCAGAACAACAAAACCCAGGGGAGCCATAATCGTTATGTGATTCCATGACTATGGAGTCAAGGACGAGAGTGGCAGCCAGGGCCTGGAGCAAATGGGTTCCCTTTACAATGGGACTCAAACACAGAATGAAATTTTTTGCAGTAACTTGCACAAATCACCTTGCAAAGAGCAGGCAAGATATGCAGGGACGTAACTTTGCCAAGCTGCCCTTGGTAAGAGGGGATCCACACAACTATGGCGGGACTTTCCCATTTGGACTGGCTTTCACAGTGAAAGGGAGAAGCGTACTGGGCACGGTTTGCTCACATGGGAGGAAGCAATCCAGTATCCTGGGAGAGGTGGGGGTGGCGGGGCTTTGGAAAACAGTGGTCACCCGGGGCCCTGTGCGATTGGAAGAGCGAGGCACACTGGCACATATGATGGAGTCAACCTTATGTCGACCAGTCTGAGAAACCAGGTCGTCGCTGAGGTGGGATGGTCAGGAAACAAACCTGACTGTGTGACTGTACTTGCTTATGGCTGTGGTGGAGTAACTTGTCCTGAGTGGAAGGACTGGTGGGATGGTAGGGGGAACCCCGCAAATACCTGAGCACTGCCGCGTTGGCAGCGATGGGAAAGGGGGGTGGGTGGGTTGGGAAGGATGGGGTGGGAGTGTGGCTGGGGAAAAGTGTTTCTTACTGCTTAGGGTTGTTGGTTGCTGTTGGGACGATGTGAGAGATCGGAGGGGATATTCGTTAGGATGAAGCACGGAGATTAGGAGGGAAAACACGTGAGGGGTGGGAGACACATAGCTGGATAGGATGGTAGGGGAAGAGTGGAGGTGAGAAGAGTGGAGGCAGGAAAGCAAGGTGGGAAGGACAAGACCCTCTTGAGATGGCTGGGTGGCAGTCAGGCACCAGAGAGGTGTGATTGGAGGGGGAGGGGGGAGGGCAAGGGGTGGGGATATGATGAGTGAATTGAAAATGGTGCTCCTTTAAATATAAGGAAAACCCTAACTCCTCGTTTAAAAAAAAAGCAGAAACATCTATAAAGAAAATAGTTGCAGCAAAAGCCATTCTGTAGTATTGCCTCCATGAAGGTAGGGGAGAGAAGAGAGATACGTCGCGGGGTGGCTACTCAAAAAGAGCGTCAATCCACGTCTGTGTACTCCATGACACCAACCAACCCAGTACAAACCGTGGGGGATAGCAAGGAAGAAATTTATTTATTGATTGATTCAAAGCCATTGGCCCAACACAGGCCGTGTTTTCGTTGTGCCTTTCTCAGGGGCTAAACAATATAAATACAATTAAATAAAAACTAATATATATCAGAGAACTCATAAACTATAAAACATATATAATTATTAAGAATGAAATGATAAACACCATTCCATCTTAGAACTAGTACATAAATGACTAAAATACCACATTAAAAGAAAATACATACAGTTAATTAAAATCAACACTGCAGTTACTGCACTATACATGATTGGAGCCTAAAAACCATTCATTTGACCACAGGAAATTGTTAAAAAATAATGAATAAAGACGTATAAATAGAAATGGAATTAACCAAATTAAGATATAAAGAGTCATAAACACTTAAATTGTATGTACTAAAATCCTTTCATCAAGGGGTGTGACCAATAATACGGTACAAAACATACCTGTATAAGTTCTATTGTATGTGTCCAAATCGATATATCACTAAAGGGGGCCAGACAAACATGAGTTAATAAAGAAGCAAAGGTGGAATGGAGTAGTTACAAAAGATTGTTTCAAACACTATTTTTGTGTTCGTGCTTTATCCCGCTGATTTGTTTGACAAAGGAAGCATCCCAAAAAAAATGTATTTTTCTTACTCCACCGAGTTACCTGGCCCTATTGGTCTGAAGGGAGAGGGGTGGCACTTCTCATAGGATAATCAACTACAGGTGGAGGCTGGGGAGGTGTATCGGGGACCAGAGCAGATTGAGGGGGCAGTGTTTTAAGATTGCCAATGTGTATGCTTCAAACAATGACGTCTATGGGTTTTTTTAACGAAAGGTCGGGGAGCCATTGGATAAAATTGGTAGGAGGCTTGGCTTTATTCATCAGGAGCAATTTCCAATGATGACTTTGGAATCTAGGACACGTACTGCATGGGTGGGTTGGGGTGGAGGGAGTAGTAGGACAGCAGATGAAGGAGTACTGTCTTAAAACAGATTACAGGGGAATTGAACAGATGCTGGTGGCAGCTTCTGAACCCGGGAGAAGTGGCAAATTTACCTGTTATTACCTCAATGCATGGCTTCTACTGAAGAACTGATACGTTTGGGTGGGGAAGGCTAGGGATGGCGTAGATATGTGGCACCCGACATTGATGTAAACCATGGTCGGACCACACCCTGGATGAAGGTATGATTGGATGATTTAAGGGAGACAAGACAAATTGGGGTCTGTTTTGGAGGTTAGACGAATTCCTAGGGATGATGCACGGGTGGTGTGGGATGTGTGAGGGTCTCATACAGGAAGTAGCTTTGCATGTCAAATGACAATGGGGAAGTGGAGTGCCGGCGCTATGGGCCATGCGGTATGGCTTCAAGAGGCAACATTGAGGGGCATTTGATTCAAGTGGAGAGCACAGCTTAAATGTGGTAAAGGGAGGGGAAGGGACCACTGCAATGTCCACCCAAGCAGGTTGCTTAGTACTGATGGAGGCATGACAAGAGAGAGGTACAAGACAATATTGGGAGCGAGTGTTGGCAACTCAAGCCCAACTAATCTCGCTAGAAAGCAGAGCAGATATCCTAATCAAATTGCAGCTGGGGCATAAAGGCCCTCATTTTGAGGGATGGGAATAAGGCGGAAGATATTTGGCCAGGCAACTCTGTCAATGGAAATTGCGGGTCCCATATTTTAGCTGTCAGGAGGCCAAGCAGGGGTAACCTCATGTGCAGGAAAGACCAAAGTCAGAGCTGAGTTTGTACACTTCTATCCCAAAGCCGTGTATAACGGCTCCTAGTGGGACCTACTGAATGTGGAAGGTCAATAGCTACCTTGAGTCCACATCCCACCTCGGGATTATTGGGGACTAGGGTACGTGCGGGGGTAGGGAGGTTTGGACAGGGATGATTCCAATTGTGCTGGCAGGCAACAGTCAGTAAAGGTGATCCAGGAGCTACAGCTAGACCAAGGCTCCCAGGCGCGTAGACCAGTCTCCACAGCACACAGTTTTACTGCAAATTTTGGGGCAATGCTCTTGGGGCCCATGAACTTCGCCTATTTAACCTTCCCCGAGGTTGAAGGGGACGAGAGTTGGCAGATTACTTATGGGCCCGTGGACAGGAATACTTTCCCCCTGGGAAAAATACCTGAAAGATGGGAAATGACCCTATGGCGTTGGGCTCCTACCAGTCTATGTTGCTCCTGAAATTTAGTCCACAAAGTTACTTGCTAAGATTTTGGCTACTGTGACTAAAAAGGGTGCTTCCACTCCCTAATCCCGGAGGATCAGGTATTGGATTTATCCTGGCCAGAAGGCTATTGGATTACTATTCGGATTCGAAAAACCTCTGCCTTGGTCTTGGTCAGCAACCACACAAGGCAAGGAATCTGGCCCTCTATTCTCTGCTTGTCCGTAGAGTTGCGTGAAAAAGGCATTTGATCAGGTGTCCTGGAGGGTTGATGTTTAAGGTGATTGGAAAAGATGGGTTTTGGGAGAAGGTTCCTGGGAGCGGGTTAGCGGTGAACATCGTAACCATACCCTGCGCACTTGTGTAAAGGCACAATAACATGGGGGTATAGACTCCCACTTTTTTTTTTGCAATTAGTAGGGGTCTCACAAGACAGGTTTTTGCTCAACTATTTGGCCATTGACATTAGAGGCCCCTGGCCTTCTGGTATACACACCATGTGTAGTAGAGACGGGGGAGGACGACAATTCAAGATGGGCTGCTGTGTGTGTGATTCCTTGACCGTCTATGCCTAAGAGAAAGGGGAAGTTGAGGGATTTCCCCTCTGAGCCGCAACTACCCAGTGCCGAGGTCCTATGGACCAGTTTTGTTACCTTGTCCCGGAGAAGATCGTCAGGAGATTACGGAGGCCGTAAGCTTGGGCAGTCAGCCCGGATAGTGTCGAAACCCTGGCGTACGGACCGCGGCCGTTGGGAAACTGCACATGAAACTTCTCGTCTCTCCTGAAGTGAGGAGTCCACCACCTAATGCCCCCTGCCGTGTTAGAACCTTCCTCATATTCCTTGTGACGCCGGCGTCTCCCGAGGTGGTGGGCGCCCGACTGTGGACACCGAGGGCGCAACACAGTCTGAGTGGTTGGGTTCATTGACCCCCGACAGTCTCGGGGAGGTCATTGAGGCGGCGGTCTAGAGCCGTGCTGCAGCTCCTCAGAGGAAAATTCCTGCCCCGCAGTTTGTGTTTGCGAACGGCCGTTGTTGCCGTTACCCTCCTTTGATTCGTCCTCCGGTTTTTTGGCACTCTGGAGACTATTCTGGGAAGCTATTTCCTCTCCTTTCTGTTTTCCATTAACGCACAATCTGCAACTTTGATGACCCATGGTCCGACGCAAAACATGGTCAGCAATTACAGAAGAAATGTTGCTTACTATTGATATTGCTCTTGTCTAACATGTGAGCAGCTTAAGGTACAAAACACGGGCTATTAGTTCTCAGCTTGCTACAGTTTCTGACGTTATGTCATCGCTTTGACTAATAGATAACGGCTTATTGAGTGGTATAAGTGGATGGTATTGGACAAATGGCTTCCAGAGCAGCGATTTTTTGGGGTTTTTTTTTTTGTTTGTTTTCTTTTTTTTTTTTTTTTTTTTTTTGTTTTTTTTTTTTTTTTCCCCCAAAAAGATTGTTTTTTTTTTTTTTTTTTTTTTACACCCAAACACAAAAAACCCGTTCCTTGAACTTTCCACCATGTCTATCTATTTTTGGGGGGTTACGGGACCCTAGATATGTTTAAACGATGATCTCGAAGGAGGTTCTGAAAGTTCCTGATGACTTTGATTTCACCACCTCTAACTAAGGTATATTGTTATTTGCCATGATCGAAAAAAAGAAAGCTGACGAGGTTAGAGTCGGTGTCCACAAGTGAACTTTAACGTCTTGGATGGTTACCGGTCTTCTTGATGGACACTGGGGTTGAATGGGTTCTACTATTGTATCTTCAAACTTTGTGTAGTTCACTGTGCATTAGTATCAGATAAAAATGGGCTCTTAAAAATGTTCTTCAAGACAACGCTTGGAAAACCTTCCCTAGGGTTTTAAGGGGGGGATTGTTCAATCTGTTTCCAGATTTAGTTAAAGGAAAACAACTCAACAAGAGGAGGAAAGCAGTTTCCTATTTTATAAATACCAGGATCTGTGTACACAAAATTTTGGAGGGGGGGGGAACCGTTTTGTCCTTAGATATCCTGTGCCAAAGAAAATGTGTTAGTGTTTTATAATGAACTTGAAAAATATGTTTTTGCTGATCCTAATTGATTTGAAATGCCTTTTATTAAGATGCTAGACTCGCTGCGGCTGTTGTACCCGAGTAACACTGGTCATTTATAACAGCTAATCCTCCCATAAGATATACGTTCCGGGGCCCCCGCAATTACCTGGTTTTCTTTTGTATAGTTTTCCTGAGGTTCTTCTTGTAGCCAAAGTCCTCCGATTTGGCTGAATGTTTTCTTTCTCTTTCTCCTCACTTTAAACGAACTATCAAACCGTTTATGAGTTATATTTATTGCCTTGTTGTCTATATGTATTGGCATTATCTCCCTTTCATATTCTGTAATCTCTGTAAGGAATTTTGTTCTTTGCTGTTATATTGAAAATCTGCATAAATAAATAATAATAAAAAAAAAAACGAGTAGAGACTTGAGAGGGATACAAGTGAGGGGTCGAGCACTACCGCATATCCCTGTTTCCCAATGATATTATTTTGGCGGTCACCTAACTGGCAATCTCCCTACCTATTCATTAGGTTGGGGGGAGTTGCGGGAATATGGGCAGCTATCTGTGTTCTGTGTTGAATTGGAGTAAATCAAAAATTCTCAACCTTATGGTTTCCCAGTTAGGTTTGAAGGATAACCTTTCCCCTTCTCGGTGGGGGCAAGAAAGTACATTAGATACCTGGTCATTTGGAGTGGATCGCCATTTGGTTTGATATATTTATTTGAGGCAAAACTATAGTCCACTTATCGGGGAGATCGTATAGTTTGTTCCATACATGGGCGGCAGAGTTTCCTGTTTATGGTTTTAGGGAGGGTGGCATCATGTGAAAATTAATGCTTTTGGTCACGAATTCCTGTACCTCTTCGAGGCGCTCTCATGGTGGATGTTCCTGAGAGGGTCCCCCTACGCATGGGTCCAAAGGAAAGTTAGAGAGGTTTATTTGGCATGGCAGCGTCCCCAGAATAGCTAGGGCAGAACTTCAGTGAACATGTGGGAGAGGTGGGGCTTGGGGTTCAACCTGAGTTCAAAACACTATTTACCGCGCTGCTTAATTGAAAGGGGTCTACCTCCTGGCTCCAGGAGCCAGCAGAAGCAATGGGTGGTAATGGAGGAAGCGCTATTGACAGCGTACCTCACTGGGCTTGAGTTGAATTGTGGGGGGGACGGATGCAAGGAGAAATGAATCCTTTTGTACAACACAACACTGGGTGGGCTCTGGCAAACCAAAGACATCAACAGTGCCCTGCTGCGAGGGAAGAGAGCTTCTGTCATTGATCAGAGTAAAAACAAATCACCAAAAAGTTGACGAAAAACCCTTAAATCATATATATTTTCTTTTTTGTCGGATATATCAGCAGGATGAAGATATGTTTCTCCACTCTTGAATGCTGATTATATCCATTTTAATCAAATATGGTTCTAAAGACTTAAACTTCACTCATCACACTATATTTCATATGTTGTCCAAGCTCAAGGACCGTATCCAAATCCTGCCAGGTGAACTCCCAAAATCGTCGATGTGCATGTGTGCGAGTCAAACAAAGGACTCTGTATCAAGCATTACAGGGAAATTGTAATACACCCGTCGGATTCATATAACCGCCAAAAAATGCCAAAAGTGTAGTTTGTAGAGTCTGCAAACCTTGTTCATTGGCTATACACAGCCCTGTGCATTCAATAGAACCACCAATAAGAAGCAAGGGAATTCCCCACATCAGTGGGGAAACCCACTTCCCATTGGACAGGACTAGAACAAACCTCAGTCGCCCAAATGATCTCCCTTTTAGACCGTGAGGGTCATGACCAAGTGTTTAGACAATATATCCAGCGTTGTTCCAACCACTGAAGTTTCACACAACAATCTCAAGTGTCCACTCACGAGGGTCAAAAAAGGGGACATGATCAATGGATTGTCCAAAACCCCCAAAAAGTTCCCCCCCCCCCTCAAATTGATGAGATAGACTCCATGCAATGTTCCACCACAGTGGGGCAGTACGCATCTGGGAATGAGAATATGTGAAAAGCATATTCACTCTAAAAACGGAGCGTTCATATAGATTGAATCGTGCGGCCAATGTCTAATTAGACTACATGGAGCATTGAAGTAAATAAACTACATATTCATATGCACAAGTGGTATTCCAGTACCGTTGGTTTGAGGTTCTTTGTGAGGGGACATCAGGCAAGAGGGGTCTTCTATCCAAACTTTATAAAGATTTGTCGACTGGGGAGCCGAGAAAGAGTTTCTTACTGAGACGATGGGAAAAAGACCTCAGAGAGGTCTGGGAGGAGGAGGAGGATTGGATTGCCAAACATTCTATTGCAGCTATGTCATGGAGATTGGGTACAAAGTGCTGTTGTGGTGGTACTTAATGCTAGCCCGCCTCCATGGGGCGGGTATCTTGCTCTTTGCCAATTGTTGGAAGTGATATGGTGAGCGAGGGAGCTTTATACATATGTGGTGGGAATGCCGCGAGGTAACAGAAATACTGGAATAAACTAATTAGGCTAGGCTGAGGCTTAGTGCGGGTAGGGCCTCCCGCTTCCTAGGAGGCTGGCGGTTTTATTTGCTACCGTCGGCCTGGACATGATTCCCACCAAACAGCGAGGGGTAATAAAACATTGTATAGTAGCAACCTAGCCCTGCTTTGAATTTCTTGCAAATGAAGTTCAAAATAAGAGAGGAAACAGGAAGGGCACCTTGGAAGAAATCTCATGTTTATAAACAGATATCAATACAGCTATCTGTTACAGATATTAAATAGCAACAATAATGATATAAAAGCTTATATTTTGTCTGAAGTTTACTATACAGAAGGCTAGCCTTAGAATCTCTAGTATACTGTAAGGGCCAGCAAAACCTAGATCTCCTTAAAAAAAAATCACCTGCCTTTTCTGGCACAACAATCTGGCACATATGTTGGCTAAAGCATTACATAAAGTGGTACAAGGATGATGTTGTACCACTTTATGTAAAGCTTTAGCAACACGTGTGCAAATTGTTGTGCCAGAAAAGGGAAGTGATTTTTGTTTAAGGAGATCTAGTATTGCTGGGCCTTACAGTACACTAGAAATTCTATAGAGCTAGCTTCTGTATAGTAGACTTCAGACAGAACTATGTTTTCTGTAGGGTATCAGTAAGGGGATCAAGATAGTGGACAGGGCATTATAAAATACATTGGAAAAATAATTTCTGAATTCTAGTGATGCTCATATTGTCATACTGCATTTGCTAAATATAATATAAATTCCTCCAATATACTCTTGGCAATTTCCTCACTTAGTTGTAGAATATTTAAAAAAACCTCCTTTTTGTACTCATATCACATTTGAGTTATATGAACCGGGTCTCAGACTTCATCAGTACATGTTTCGGGATTGGCTCCCCGTTGTACTATTTTTGCATCAACGACCACAGCTCATGTAAGTTATCACTCCCATGCATTCAAATCATAACTGTAAACTTTCCCCAACGTTCATTTTCTAGTTACAAAAATAACGTTGGGAAAAGTTTACAGTTATGATTTGAATGCATGGGAGTGAATCCCGAAACATGTACTGATGAAGTCTGAGACCCGGTTCATATAACTCAAATGTGATATGAGTACAAAAAGGAGTTTTTTTGAAATATTCTACAAACTAATTGAGGAAAATTGCCAAGAGTATATTGGAGGAATTTATATTATATTTAGCAATAGTTACATCCTCTGTTCAATAGACCAATAAGATTCGAGTGGTATACTGCATTTGCTGGCTTTGCTGCAGAACATATTTTACTATTAAAGCTTCTGATTCGTGAGGATTCTGCAGGTTCTTCCCTCTCATTCTTTTGTGGGAAGCTTTTATTTTTCTCTATTAGCTTTGGGAAACATGAATCCCTTGTATGTTTGCATTTTGCATAATAGAGGAGAAAATGCATTTATTTTTCTATTTCTCCAAAGTTGCACTGGTTTTAATTTCATTGTTTGCTTGCATGTCTTTGTTTCTAATTTGTGCCCACTTAACAGACTGATATGCTAGATAGGCATATAATATATTTAATATTAGATATTTAATATAGAGGGCTTTTTCCCCCATTTGAGCTATGGGATAAAGTTCTTTCAGTTTTTAGTCTTTATTTGGTGAAGTTCTGTCTGTTTTGTGCATGATCAAGGCAAGTTATTTCACCAGCTTGTCATTTCTGTGTAGGGTTTCAACAGAATTCCAGCTTGTTATATTTTCCAGTCTGCACCTTCCAAATAAGAAGTGTACTGGTGTTCCCTAATCCACTGCAATATCTGAAAAGCTGCCTTTTCATAAGCAGGGTGGTTTCTTAGGCATTAGTGCCGTTATGGTAGGGTAGGCTTGTTATACAGGTGTTGAGTGTGTATTTCATAGTGTTTTATGTATTTCAGAAAATGCCTGTTATTAGAGAGAGTTTGCATTTGCTGTGCAGCATGCAAACATCTTTGCTTGTTTCTTTCTCAAATTACTCTCATCTCTTTTTCCTCTTACAGCAGGTTTAGAAGGCTGTCAGATTCTTCCCGCCATGCAGTGACTGCCCTGATCCCTTAATTCTCTGCAGCTACTATCCTTACAAAGGAAAATCTTGTTTTGGCAGTCCTACAGCTAACAGGCATATACCCTGCATGATTCTGTTGACATATTTTCTCTGTGCCATAGGGCGAGACAGTCTGCTGTTATTAAGAATTTGCTTTAAAATAGCAAGAGAAGCTATCTTCACCACCACTACCAAAACAGGGATAGCAATTACATGGGACACAGTGAGGTCTGAGATTATATTATCAATAGCAGATGTGAAAGTTTTGATACCTAGTATGAAAACTGATTTTACTCTGCTTAAAGGGGAATATATGAAGTTAAAAAATTTCACGGGAATGGCTGGTTGAATGCTTATCCTAGTCATGATATAGATCTTCATAATTGCACATTTGTGTCTAGATTTGATCATAGAGCCACCAAGGAAGGAGGGGGAGTAACAAGTGCCCTCTCCCAAAATCCTCTATGCCCCCCTTAGCCTTTACTCTTGCATCCATCTGCCTCTACTTACTCATCAGCTGTGTGTGAAAGAACACACGGCTGGCAGACAACAGGACCACAGTAAGCTGGATCAGAAGTCGCAGTAAGCGCTTCAAATACTATCACCAATTCTTTTCCCTGTAGAGTGCACACTTCAGCTCAACACAGCACATGCTACCAATGGACAGGAAAAGGGGAAAAGGAATTACTGGCAACCACTGCACTTTACTTCCGTCATGGTGGTTTAAAGATGGGGGGGGAGGTATATGGGCTGGGACAGCCACAGCCAGGTGGGCAACAGAGGGGATGAGAAAGAAGCAAGGTTTTGTGAGCATCATGTGTGCATTAGGATGAAGGGAACAGGGTGCAGGACAGCTGGGGCTAGAGGAATATGGGACAGCTGGGTGACAGGAAACACAGAGATACAAGAGAGCTATGGATGAAGGAGAAAGAGGGAGAACAACTGAGGATGAATGAGCTTAAAAGCTAGTAGTGGTGGTGGTGGTGGGGGTGGGGGTGAGGACGAGAAGGAAGATGAGAGAAAGAGTCAGAGGCAGTGACGGGGGAGGGTGCAGAGACAGCTGAATGGTGGGAGGAAGCGGAGCGGGATACAGTTATGGGTAATAAGGGAGGAAGCAGGGTGTGTGTGGGCTGCGTGAGAAAGCCAGAGTTGGTGATTAAGGATGGAGACTAGGGGTGAGGAGATGAATCAGAGGGGCTGATGCTGCATATGTGTGAAGAAACATAAGAAATGGTGATGAGGGAAGGCTGCGGAACCACAGCTGTAATCAGGAAGGGCCAATTTAAATCATTTTTTAAATTTATTTAACATTTCTTATATACCGCCTTTCATGATATCAAGGTGGTTTACATTGAACAAACTGAAATTATTTTATTCAGAATTTTATTCATCATCTTACTCCTTGCTTCTACCCTCAAGCTGTTAGCAGGTTATTTTTTACTGTAGAGGGATGGTGGAGCTAGTCAAAATGACAGCTTATCCTGTGCACCAAAATTCCTCCTTATGACCTTGGCAACATGCATATCAATATCAGAAAGATACATATTAGTGCTGCATGCAAAAAAAACAAAAACAAAAGACAAGAACTCATGCCATAAGGATGAGCATGGCATTTGGAAAAGTTGCTTTGGTTTGCTCCTCCCTAAATACTTTCGTCTATAGAAGCCACCTGGTTTTGCGGCACCATCATGCATCTAAGAATGAGAAAATTCTACTGAATAAAAGGTATACCGTGGCCAAAATTAAATCACAAAGGAGCAAGTTTACTAAAGTGCAGTAAGTTTCTGCACGCACTGTGTGTTAGAAGCAAAGCCTAACACATGGTAAACGCAAAGGCTGTGCGCCAACAGCTTGGGGAGTGGTCAGCAAATACTCTACAGTAGGTGAGCAGGGCACACCCTGATTGCACGAGCCCATGTTACATGCATCGGCAGAGAGTGGGTTTATCTACACTATATCTGCCAAGGCATATACTGTATCATGGGCCGCAGCCACTGTCCCACTAGCGTGAAAAATAAAATTACCAAATACACAATTCCTGATCTCAAAACTCCCACTGCCCTGATGAAAGCATCGACCCTGATCTCAATCCCTGCTCAAGTCAAGACCACCTAATCAGCACCACCCAAAGTCAAGCTTTCCCAGAGCATCACTTGGATCAGAGACCCCGCCCCCCTAAATCCAAGCTCCTAAAATCAAAGGCTTCCCTCACTCCAACCCACCCTCACAAGGACCACAACCCAACACTCCCTCCCCACAGGACTTATTGAAGGATATACCTGGTCATCTGGGTGTTGCAGCATCACTTATTCCCCCAATTTAAGTCCTTGAGGATTCTGGGGTTATGTCTGGTTGCCTAATGGGAGACTTGCCCCACTAATGTCCATGTTCAATATAGCACATCTGACCCCTAGTGGTAATATCATGGTACTACCATTAGGGGTCTATGCCAAATAGGGGCACTCAGGCAGCAATAAGGCAGGAGCAGAAGGGGATGCCTCGTGGCCCATCCATTAGACAACCAGGGATAACTATAGGTAAGTCCTTGAGGGCTTGAACTGGAGAAATTATTGACGCAATGGGGGGGGGGGGTGTCGGGATTTGTTTACTTTGATGTGCATCAGTCATGCTACCTGTTGTGATGGTATCAGAACAAACTGCTTGTTATCTTTATTTTTATATACATTTTTTCTGTGAAATTACAGATGCTATACACACAATTGCAGCCTATTCCTTCTGAAAGCACCTGGTAAACCCATATAATAACTGCCCATAGCATGACTGCATTTAACACCACTTTTTGAGGTGGTATTATGTGCACCCAAACTAACTGATGGTTAGTGCACGATAACATATTGTGCGCTAGCTGTCAATTTAGGCCATTCCCTATCCACATCCATATCCTGGCCCCAATCCTGTCCTAACCCATGCTAAGCAGTTAGTGTGGAATTTTTACCACGACTGTTTGTTTAACATGCAGTAACCACTTGGGCAGGTCCACGCTAACAGCTTAGCGCACTTTAGCAAACATTCCCCAAAATGTTCAGCTATAAATCTCAAAGCCAAGTGCTTGAATTTTTTATTTTAAGAAATGTTTGAGACCTTTTCGTTCTTTGCCCAGTTTTTGGTAAATCTGGGGCATCTGGGTGCTGGAAGGTCCCTTATTTGTTAACATGTTATGGAATATTTTTATCCACATCAAACTGCCTTTATACTGTAAATGTTTATCTCTGTGCAAGCTTGACATTCACAGCTTTCACATATTATACGAGAAACACGTTTATGGCACACGAGCCAAGAGTAATCTGCACTTGAAAGGTTGTAATGGTATCAGAACAAACTGCTTGTTATCTTTATTTTTATATAAATTTTTTTACTGTGACAGCTGCTACACACACAGCTGCAACCCATTCCTTCTGAAAGCTGCTGGTAAACCCATATATTTTGTGATTCAAAAGGCAACATATTACTTACCAGTTAATGTCCTTTCCTTGAGTCCTGCTAGACCAGTCCAGACAAGAAGGTTGTGTTCCCCTTCCAGAAGATTGGTGGAGACAAAGAACCAATGAAAAGTCCAGGTTTCAATGACATCATTTCATTGCCTCTATCCAACTCAGCCACCAGAGATCTCTTCAGTATTCATCCCAAAGCATATGGGAGAACATGGCAAGCCTCACACCACCTCAATGTGGGCAACAATGAGTAACCAAACATTACAGAACTATGTACAGGAAAGCATAAACATAGAAGATGGACCTGCAGAGCCAAGTATATAAATCATGGCGGACCCAAGGGTACTGCCGCAGAAGAACAGAGCAAATATAGTTCCAGGGCAGACTCTGGACTGGTCTAGCAGGACTCGAGGAAAGGAAATTATCTGTTAAGTAAAATGTCACCTTCCATATCATCCTGCTAGACCAGTCCAGACAAGTGAAACGTACCAAAGCTATGCCTCCACTGGGCATGAAGAAGACAGCAGCTTACAAAACCTTACAACCAAAGGTCTTGTCCGCCAGAGCATGGACATCCAAGCAAAAATGCTTGACAACAGTGGAAGTGATGTCCATGTTGCCGCCCGACACGTCTGCTGGGGCTACTGAGCTCCACTCCATCCGTGAGGATACTTGTACTTGTGTAGAATGGGTGCACAAACCCTATGGAACCAGTCAGTTCCACAAAAGATCCACCAAAGCAATGCTCTCCTTAATCTAGTGCCCCAGTGCAGACTTTGCCACCACGTCACATTGCGTGGGCCAGCAAACATCAGAAAAGATGGTCTGCTCATGAAAAGAATTCTTAACCTCCAAGAACCGGAGAAGTGCCCTCCAGATAGCCACAAGGCAGAGGATCCCTACCGTTCCCCCGATACTGCTCCTTAGAGAAGGAGGGCAGGTAAACCATCCAGTTCACATGAAAGGGAGAAATCACCTCCAGGAAGAAGGAAGGCACAGGCCAAATGGAAACAGCTTTCTCAGAAAAAGACAGGTAAGGATCTTGGCAGCTCAGAATCCTCCTTGTGGAACAAATCACAACCAAGACGACTATCTTGAGCATCAAATCCTTCAGAGTAGCAAGCTTCAATGGCTCAAAGGGCTCTGACATCAGGGCCCCAAAAGCACCAGACACAGATCCCAAGAAGGGACCACTGACTGGAGGCAGGGATGAAGATGCCGAACCCCCGGAAGAAAGTACAAAACATCAGGGTGTAAGGCTAGAGACTTACCAGACAATGGACCTCTGAAAAAGGCCAAAGCTGCACCTGAACTTTCAGGGAGCTAAGAGAAAGGCCTTTCTCCGGATCGTCCTGCAGAAAAGGCTAACAGAAAAGGTACCTTGGCCACCTCAGCAGCATTCAAGGCACCAGACTTACACTTATGCCAGGTTAGTAGACCTCCTCCGGGCTGAGCAGACTGGAAACCATCACTGGAGAGTAGCCTGTACATGCTAACCGTCTCCTTTCAGGAGCCAAGCCACAAGCGAGACAGGGGCAGGGTCCTCCAAGACAAGCAGCCCCAACACAATAGGCCTCGATATGGAGTCAAATGAAGAGGTGGCGCTTGCAGGTCTCCAAATCATGCTCTCCTTGGCCAACCCAGTGCCACCAGAATAATCCTTCCCAGGTGGCGCTCCATACGCCATATCGCATGCCCCGCCAGTGGCCATGGAGGAAACATATATTGCAGATGTTGACTTGGTCAAGGCTGAGCCAAAATGCTGATGCCCTCGGATCCCATCTCCCTGCAGCGACTGAAGCAGCAGCATATTTTGGCATTGGAGTGGGTTGCCATCAGATCCTTCTTGTGACAAGCCCAGCAGCACAGAAACAACTGAAATGCCTCCTGACTCAACTCCTACTCTCCTGAAATCAGAGAATGCTGGCTGAGAAAGTGCAGTTACTCACCTGTACTAGGTGATCTCCGGGGACAGCAGGAATCAGTCCTCACATATGGATGATGACAGAGCCCCCATGGAAGCATCTCCCCAGCTTTCAAAGAAAGCCTTTGGGAGATGCACCATGCATGCATGGTCCCCATCCCGCCAATGGGTGCCATCTTGCCTCAGTCTAATGACATAGCTAACATGGCAAAAAAATAAAATACAGGAAAGAAGCAACTCCAAGTGGAGGAGGGAGGGTTGTGAGGACTGATTTCTGGTCTCCCGGAGGGCCTTGCGCTTGACAATCGACCTGCCTGGGGACTGTACGAAGGAGTCTCAGACGGGATGCAGAAATTCCAACGCATAGCCCTCCCGGATGACTTCTAGCACCCATTGATTGGAGGTGATTTGGGCCCAGGCAGAATAAAACTTCTGCAAGCGCCCCCCCCCCCCATGGGAAGTAGGGGCGCCTGGGCCCCCCTCATCTCATTGTGGCTTTTTGGAAGCGAAAGAGGACGCGGAGGAGGCTCCGAAACCCCTACCTGCTCCTCGAAACCCACGGAAACTTTGACTCCGGCTGGGAAAACGTCCTCTTTGAAAGGAAGTAAATCTTTGAGACTTGAACCGGCGAAAATCCTGCTGTTGCCCCCTGCCTGACGGAATTGTACGCCCTGCTTTAGGCTTGTCCTCCGGCAACCTACCTCCTTTGGACTCTCCCAGATCCTTAACGATCTTCTCTAAATCTTCCCCAAAGAGTAGGTGCCCCTTAAAGGGAAGTTTGCTCAACCGAGCTTTGGAGGAAGAATCCGCCGCCCAGTTGCGCAGCCACAAGTAGCGTCGCGCAGCAACTGCGGATGCCATGCTTTTGGACAACCCTCGCATCAGATCATAATGAATATCAGCCAGATAGGCCGCTCCCGACTCCAACCTGGCTGCCTCATCTGCTACTTCACTCTCCTGTCCCGTGCGCACCACTCTGTGACCAGCGTAGACAGGCTCTGGCTAACCAAGCTCTGCAAATAGCTGCCTGGAGCGACAGGGCATTAACATCAAATACTTGCCTCAACAACATATCCAGTTTCTTGTCTTGAGAGTCCTTAAGGGCTGCACTGCCCTCAACCAGGATGGTAGTCTTCTTAGTGATTGCCGAGACGGCGGCGTCCACTTTGGGGGGCCGGAACACTTCCTTGTCCTTGTCCGACAAAGGATACAGGCGACCCATAACGCGCGCCCCACGTAGCGGAGCCTCTGGGATATTCCACTCCTCTTGTATCATTTCGTGAAATACTCTATGGACCGGAAAGACTCTTTGACTCTTACGGAAAACTTGTAGCAAAGGATCCTCCAGAGTATCCACCTCTGCAGACCCTGGAGTCGGCATAATGAGAACTTTCAACGTCTCCGCGATGAGAGCTGGTAACTCTTCCCTCCTGAAGACCCTCACCACTCTGGCTTGGTCCTCTTCCTCAGGAAGTTCGCCTTCCTCCAGCTCCTCTTCGCAATCCAAGTTGAGGCCTTCCTCATCCGAAAATGGGCCCTCTGAGGACAAAGATTGCTCTCCTAAGTCCCCCTCCCCCCGAGCCCTCTTGGAGCCGCGAGAGGGGATCTCCAGCAGAGATTGGGAAGCGGGTCTCTTTAAAGCACCCCCGCCAGAAACACTTTTCGGTTGCTGAGCGCCTCCCATCACCGACTGCTGCAGCAATGAAATAAATTCCTGTGAGAAAATGGAGGCTAACTGATTAGGCCAAGCCATCAGGGAAGGAGGAACATCCACCGCGGCAGAGGACCCTGCCACCGGCTCCTCCTACGCTCTGCCCGAGGACGGCAAAAGCGAGGCCTCCAAATCTGGCCCAGAAGCTCCCTCTCTAACCTGCTCTAAGGCACAGGCTTTACAGAACCCCGAGTCTGAGGCCTTTTTAGCCCCACACACAACACACTGGGGCTGGGAAGGCATTGTAGAGGTGACAAAGTACAGAAAATCCTGCACCTCCAATCTGCCAATGACACCCCTGCAGGGACGGAAAAACAGTGCAGCCCAGCAACACGGACCAACACAGAGCTCCCGTATGAATTTAATTAGTTTAAAACGTGCTATTCTGCTGCAATTAGGCCTCCGGGAGTCCCCTGCGGGTCATGACACCCTCCGGAGAAACCTAGCGCCCTCCGAGGCGCTTACCTCCTGCCTTTTAGAGCTCCTGTGCTTGATCGCAAGCTTGCGGGCCTGAAGGCGCGTTCGCGCCAAAACTACTCTGCAGTTGAGAGAGCTGCCGCATGCGGCCTTACCTTTTTTCGGCGGGAGAAAGAGGCACCCGATCCCCTGAGGGCTAACTCAGCCAACGCCAACCCCCGCAACTCCGCACCTCCCGGAAGGTCTGCTCACTCTGTCACAGGGAGGCAAGACCTCCGGTTGCGTGGGATCGTGGCGAGCCGACCGGAACGCGCTTGCAGGCAAGGCTTCTGCTTGGCGCCGGTGCGACTCGTGAGGCAGCGCTCATTTGTTTGTTTTTTATAATGAATTCACTGCATATCCACCGTCTATTGCCAGCTGCATGTGCCCAAAAGGAAAGAAGTAAAGAAGGAGAGGAAAGCCCGGACAAGAGATAAGGTCTGAGGAGCCTTAAAGATACAGGACCTCAGTAAAAGAAAAGAATCTTCTCTCTTTCTTTTGTGGTTTGTTAACCCTAGCTAACAGCTATTCCTAATTGTTTCTCCAGTGAGCCCGGAGCCCCGGGCTCACCATCTATCCAGCTGCTTGGAGACTGAGGTAACAGGTGACAGGAGGCGGATCCGGGATGGATATACCAGTGAGGTCACAAAAAGGAGGAGTTTCTCAGTCTCCAAGCTGCTGTATGAGATGGGGAACCCAGAGGTTTCGGGACTAGACTGGGGTAACGATCAGGAAGTCCCTGTTTAATGTACATTACCAAGTTTAAGTTATAATGTAAACAGCTTTGACTGAAAAGATCAAGCGATATAAAAGACCTGTTAAATAATAAATACAATTATGAGCATTAGCCAAAATAACCACAAAAGTGTTAACAGCATTAATTGCTACTGAGAAACTGCATATACATGCAGAGATTGCATATAGATAGATATTTACTCAAATATTACATCATGTATATGATGAAGAAGTTGTACATTGTAGCCTCTGGTCCCTGCACACCAACCGCCTTGACCTCCCCTCTCCTGCCCGTGTCCGCCTGGAGCAAACCCGGCATTCCGCCTTCTTTTTTCTAGCCCCATCACTGTGGAATTTCCTTCTTCCTCTCATCCATCAAGAAGAATAATTTCCCAAATTCAAGTTTCTCCTAAAAACTCATCTCTTCTGTTCTGCCTATGATCTCCCTTTCCCTGACCCCCCGTTTCCTCCTCTCCTTCCACTTAGGCTCTTTTTCTCTTTAGTCCTGTATGGGTGTGCACTTTCTTGTATAGCATTGTAGTTCCTTTTCTGTTTATGGCTTTTCTAATAAATATTGTTGTTATTGTAAACCGCCCAGATGACTTCCGATGGGCAGTCTATGAAATGTTTTAATAAAGATAAAGATCATCTTATTGTCTAAAATTTGTATCATAAACCATCATAAACAGGCGACTTATAAACAAACTGAGCACCCTAGGGATGGACCCTAAAGTTACTGCTTGGGTTAGAAATTGGTTGGGTGGGAGGCGACAAAGAGTACAAGTAAATGGAGCTCACTCTGAGGAGAAGGATGTTACCAGTGGTGTGCCCCAGGGATCTGTCCTTGGTCCGATTCTTTTTAACATCTTTGTTAGTGATATAGCGGAAGGGCTGTCGGGTAAGGTTTGCCTCTTTGCAGATGATACCAAAATCTGCAATAAAGTAGACACCCAGGAAGGTGTAGATAACATGAGGAGGGATCTAGCTAAGCTTGAAGAATGGTCTAGAATTTGGCAGCTGGGATTTAATGTTAAAAAATGTAAGGTCATGCATTTGGGCTGCAGCAATCCAAGGGAGCAATACAGCATAGGAGGTGAAGTACTTTTGTCCACTAAAGAAGAGCGGGACCTAGGCGTAGTTGTGTCCGATGATCTTAAAGTAGCTAAACAGGTAGAAAAGGCGACGGCAAAAGCTAGAAGGATGCTTGGGTGCATACGGAGAGGAATGGCTAGCAGAAAAAAGGAGGTGATAATGCCTCTGTATAAGTCTTTGGTGCGACCTCATTTGGAGTATGGTGTGTGCAATTCTGGAGACCGCACCTTCAAAAGGATGTGAACAGGATGGAGTCGGTACAGAGGGGTGCTACTAAGATGATTAGTGGTCTTCATTATAAAGCATATGAGGACAGACTTAAGGATCTTAATATGTACACCTTAGAGGAAAGGCGGGATAGAGGTGATATGATTGAGATGTTTAAATACCTCCGTGGCATAAATGTTCAGGGAGAGAGCCTCTTTCAATTGAAAGCAAGTTCTGCGACGAGGGGACATGGGATGAGGGTGAAGGGAGATAGATTCAGGAGTGATATGCGGAAATATTTCTTTACGGAAAGAGTAGTGGATCCGTGGAATAGTCTCCCAGTGGAGGTGGTAGAGATGAGGACAGTAACTGAATTCAAAAAAGCATGGGACCAACACAGAGGATCTCTAAAGGTAAAAAGTGGACTGTTGTAGTTGTTGTTATGGAAGGACAGACTAGATGGGCCTTGTGGCCTTTTTCTGTCATCATGTTTCTATGTTTCTATTGTATATTGTGATGATGAAAGCCCTATGAAAAGCCTGGATATGGATGAAAATCCTGAAATCCCCATTTGAAGTCAATGACAGTGCACATGTGCAGGGGAATTTCAGCCTGCGTCAGAGAGAAGTTCAGCTCCCTGCAAGAGACAGACCACGCCCTAGCTCAGGGGTGGAGACAAACCACCCTCCTGATTGGTCAGAGGAGGGCGGAGCACAGGGAAGACCCAGCAGGAAGCAGTGGTTAAAAACCACGTGCAGAGCAAAGAGAATAGATCAAGTTCGGGAGAATCAGAAGGGGCGAGTTCAGAAGAACCAGAGAGACAGTCAGAGAATCAGTCTGAGACCGGCCGGAGAGAGTCCTGGAAGAGAGTGGCTGAGACCAGACAGGGTAAGGGAAGTCTGGGAGAGAGAAGGTGCTAGAGAGAAGGCATGAACTTAAGCTGCAGCAGCTCACCGGGAGGCAGTGGCAGTCTCAGGCCAGAAACTGGCTACGGATTCAGACCGGGAAGAAGAAGTGTCTGAGCCAGCATTTAAAGACAAAAGCACAAATAACTGGAGGAGAAGTGCAGGCCAGGCCAGCAACCGTTACACCTGTGAAAGGTGGAGAGGTGGAAAAGAAACCAGTGCTGACATAGAGAAACAGCCCCAAGGTAAAGCTGATAATTTTATTCCTGATAATGTGGGAAGAAAGCTAAGGGCTAGTTTTAAAGAGCAGGAACTGAAGCCTTCACCTTCCACCGTTAAACAGTGGATTGAAAGCCTAGCCAATGTTGCAAACTCCAGCTTAGATAACAGTGAAGCTTTTGAAACCTCTAAGTTAGGGGCTTTGAAGAGGCTATTCTCTAATGAGAAGATTCCTACCCCTAAGGTAAAAATACCTACGAGGGCTGACTTGCTGTGGGACCAGTTTCAACAGTTCCTAAAGGAAAGGAAGCTTAAAGAAACTCCCCAATATGAGAGAGACTCTGTTTGTGCTAATGAGTGTGAAGAAATGCAGATAGAGACGTCTGTGCCTAATGGTGATTGTTTCCCAACCCCCATGGATTGTTCTCTGGCTCAAAAGAATGCTACAGTTGTAAATAAGAAAGGAAAGAGTGTGAAAACCCTATAATCAGGGCAGTGCTTACCATTGAAGCTGAAGAAAGCATTCTGTTTGTTTTATGCACTGTTTGTGAGCAATGGAGCAGTGAGGAAAACGGAGTTACTTACCTGTAACTGAGTTCTCCGGGGACAGCAGGATAAGTCAGCCACACTTGGTGACGTCATCCGACGGCGCCGAGAAGACGGAAGTACTCTCCATAGCTCAGAAGGGCTTTGCCCTTCTGAGCATGGGCCACTTGGCCCCACCCCCCTTCCCGCCCCTAGCTAGCCAGTTCGTCACTAGCTGAGCCTTTTGCCGCTAGGAGGCGGGCACCCGGACGGAGGCAGACCCCATCCCAGGGGAGGTGGGCGGGTATGTGTGGCTGACTTATCCTGCTGTCCCCGGAGAACTCAGTTACAGGTAAGTAACTCCGTTTTCTCCTAGGACAAGCAGGATGAGTCAGCCACACTTGGTGCCTCCCAAGCTGCCACGCGCTGTGGTGGATGGGGGAATGCCGAGACACTCCCTCAGGCAGTATTTGCCTTTGTGTTGCGACAGGACCTGTCAGTCCGCAGTGGCGCTGCACGCATTTTCAGTAGCAGTGCTGAGAGGGGGAGCATTTGAAGGGCTCTTTCCGTTTGGGTTTGCCGTTGCGATGTACATATGTGCAGAGGGCTACCAGGTACACCGGTTTAGTAGAGGGCTACAAGGTACACCGGTTTAGTAAGAGAGATGTAGGCACATCGAGCAGCAGTAGTGTGGAATCCAACCTTCGAGCAATAGTAGTGCGGGATTCGCCATCGAGCAATAGTGGTGGGGATTCACCGTGGTCACGGAGCAATAGGTGCGGTCACAGGGTGCACCTGTGCGGTAACCGAGATGTAGGCCCATGGGTCCTTAGCAATGCGGGATCCCCCACCGAGCATTATTTGTAGCGCGGGTTTCACCGCTGTCATGGTGCATGCCATCGGGCAGTAGTAGTAGTGCGGGGTCACCACTGTCACGATGCACACGGGGCTCACCATTGCCGTGCGCGATGCACACATGTGCAGAGGGGCGATAACAAGGCACGCCTGTGCAGTGACCGATGTAGGTACATCGCAGTGGCAGTTACCGTAATGCAGGAACACGGGTATGGATATCCCTGCGTAGCCGATTGCAGTAGTAGGCCATGCGGGTGGAGCAAAATGGAATATTGAGATATCATTGGAAGAGGGGCTTCTCCCCCCTCCCCCCTTTTGTGTGGTTTTTTTTTTTTTTTTTTTTTTTTAACCGAAAAAAACGGATAACAGAGGAACCGGGAGACATGGCCAATTTGGCCACTGTTGGTACAGAATACTGTGCACGGCTGAACTCCGTCAAAGGCTGCCTTCAGGGTGCATATCCCACTCCCTGCATGCTTGCGCATTGCTGCTGGCATCTGTGCCGTGGCCCGATTGCTCGGCCGCCGCAGCAACTGAGGTAGCGGTGCTGTTAGAAGGCCGTGAGGCGTTTTCACTAATGCTAGTCCCTGGCACGGTATACATGAGGGGAAGGTGTTGAGGCTGAAGCCAGAGCAAGAACTGCTGCCTGGTTGAGGCTCCTGTCTGATCTAGGCCGGGAGCGCTGTAGTTAGGCTCCTGTCTGGTCTAGGCCGGGGGCGCTGTAGTTAGTTACGTACAGGGCGTCCTGGGGAAAATGGAAGACCTGTGAGGACGGGGACAGGGTTAGGTCTCTTGACACTGGTGTGTTATCATATGACCGTGTGCTATCCTGTTTCCGTGGGGCTCCGTTCCTCCCAGGAAGCGTGGTGGTAGCTCGATTCAGAAGGGCTGCACATCTGATGAGTGCCTTGTAGCTCAACCGGCCTCTGAGTGGGTGATCGTCCTGCAAGATAGGCTAATGCAGAAGGGATCACAGCAGCCGGGATTGCCCGGCAGGGGACAGAATAGGAATTTGAACAAACGATCCAGAGGGTCGCCAAGAGGTGACAGCGACCTGATGGCGCGTAGCAATGCAACTTCATTTCAGCAGTAACCTGGGCAGGCATGGCTCCCGCATTGGATAAATGAGGAGGATGCTGAGCTACCGGGGCTGAGGCAGGTAAACTCTTATTTAGGTCCCTCCTGAGACATGTAGCTCTCCCTGACGGGCTCTCCTTGCACTGCAGGGACTGGGATGTCAGGAGTCATGGCTGGGACTTGAGCCTGTGACCTTCTGCTCTGCTTCTGAACACACTGTCTGTGTGCACCGGAGCACTGCGGTGCCACTCCAGAGTAGAGGCGAGGCATCTGAAGGCTCGTGGGAGGAGTCCAGTTGGTGCACCAAAGCGTCACTCAGATAAGTGCCGGCCTGTTGTCGGTAGGCCTAGGGCTGTCAATACAAGACCGTCTGTGGAGAGAGGAGAGGAAGAAGAAGACAGAATGGCTTATTGGTGCAAAATGCTGTTGTATGCATTTGCTGATGCATGTGGCAAGTGACTTGTCCACTTAAGGGCAAGATGCAGTGCTCTTAACCCCTTGTCGCACGCCTCATGATCCGAACCACTAGGCTCGTGCCCCTGTTGGGAATGTCATAAGCGTTGTCCCGAGCGATATTAGGGGGTGGCCCCAGCTTTGTCGATAGGCAATGGCGGGGGATTGCATGTACGGTGGCCCCAGCTTTGTCGATAGGCAATGGCGGGGGATTGCATGTACCAGGACACAGTAGCCATGTGCATGGCGTCATATTGAAGACACGTAGGCTCCCCAATGCCTTGAGTGACAGGAGTTCATGGCGAGGGGACGCTGCTTACCCATAGGTTGGCATGAAATATGGGACTAGATTGGCAGGGGCCACAGCTGGGATTTGAACCTGTGACTCTGGTCCCGGAGGTACTGGCTCTGTCAGCTGCACCACACTGTGACCACTTACTGATTACCTGCCGGCATGCAGTTGGAAAGGCAGGTGCTATTTTGAGGCCCTCGAGCGGCCGCATTGTCTGAAGGAAGCTGTCGTTCAGTCACGGGGTGAGAGCCTCCGGTGGTGAGAGCCTTGATGAAGGGTAGGGGACCTGGGTAGGTGTGCGCCACAGCTGATATTTGCCTGAACACACTG
The DNA here is from genome assembly GCA_033557465.1 of Ichthyophis bannanicus. Lineage (NCBI taxonomy): Eukaryota > Metazoa > Chordata > Amphibia > Gymnophiona > Ichthyophiidae > Ichthyophis > Ichthyophis bannanicus. The sequence goes on along the minus strand of CM066031.1, from coordinate 1,263,870,019 downwards.
GGCTGTACGTACTGTACCGCGCTGTTGTCACTCCGGAGGCAGCCCTTGGTCAGTCAGGTTGTCACCCTGGAGGAGGCCCCGTCCAAACGTGTCTCCAGTGAGGAGATCCATAGGTTAACTCTGTGGGGCCCAGCCCGCAGATAGTTTGTGCCCTATCGCCTCCGTCTTCGCGAAGCACGGGTCAGAAGGAGTTGGGCCCACGCTGGGACCCGGGCGTTGACATAGTTCCCCGAAGTGCGTCCTAAGTAGCTTCATACTGCTTGTGAAGCAACCCTGCTGGTAATGTGGGCCTGATGGACTGTGGCTTGACCCTTCCTGCATTTGTCTTACACTCCCTCTTGTTATCCTTGACTGCGGAGCAACGTATGCTGGCATAGGGGAAGCTCAGACCTTCTAATAGCAGGGAAAGCAGGACACCTGGTCCCTTGGCAGTAAGCGACCAGGATGTGGTCTACCCGAGGTCTACCTGTCGGAGATGAAGGATGTGTCAATCACTAGGCCGCTCCTCCACTGGTAGTGGAGGTATGATGCAAGGGGCCGAGCAAGCAGCTGGGCCGTCATGCTGGATGAAGGGAGATCCCGGTGGATTTACCAGGGTAAAGCCCCTGCACCGTGCTGGCTCATACCAGCATGTGTGGCTGGTATCATATTGGCTACTGGTTTCAGCGCCGGGTCCCAAATAGAGACCAAAACAAAACAAACTCATGCTTGATGAACCGTGATAGGAAAGCAACCTGTCTGAGAACAACCCCAGGTGGGACCTGAACCACAATCCCTGGCTTAGGAGGCCAGTTCCTTATCCATTAGGCCACAGGGGCTTGGATTGCCTTTAGCTGGTGGGGACCTGGACCTGTTCTCCGTCTGCTGCTCACTTTCTGGGTTTGAGCTGGCCGAGGGACCAGTGTGACTTGAAAGGTCCAATGTGAGCCCAGAGCATGCTGAGTGTTCTGAACCATGAAGGGTGATGTCTCAGCCAGCTTTACTCCTTGGACCTACATGGGGATTGAACTAACACACCTTATACCATCGGTCGGTGTATGAAGCATTGTGCTACAGCTTTGACTGTAATCCGAGGAGTAGAGGGACTCTGCTTCCTTAATGGCTCATACCTCATAAGGGGAGACGGCAGACAGCCTTACTCAGCCACTGGGGAATTGAACTCATTCCGTTGGTCAAAGCAATGCAATGCAATGTGTGCCTTTGAGGCAGTGCTGACTCCTTGCAACCCATACACCCCTGGGTTTCTTGACAGTGTCACCGGAGTGGATTGCCGGACCTTTCTTCCGGACAATGGAGGATTAAGTGACTGCTGAAGGCCACAAGGAGTGCTAGTGGGATTGAACCTTGGTTGCTTGGATACCGAAGCCAGAGCTCTAACCACTAGGCTACTCCTACACTATGTGGAAAGACAATTACCACAGATATGCCAACGAATAGGTGCAATTGTTCAGGTAGCATTTAATCAGGTATTTTGGTGTACCCTCGGTCCTGTAAGGCATACTGGCCAGGGACACCTGAGATGAGCTACCTGGATCTGGTTGTGAATTTTGCAGGCACAGCGAGTAACTCCAATAGTGGCTCAGCAGGATGCTTCGCGCTGTGCAAGGGTTCGTGAGATGCCCACTGCGGGAATGTGCCATGCCAGTGGTAAGTGAAAATAGCACTACCCTTCGGCTTCTGTGCAGGTAAAGCCTCAGCCAGCCTTCTTCATAGGCACGGAGGGGAATTGAACCCATGGCCCTGCCAATTGGTCAGAACCATTGCTACACTGCTGCTCGGGATTTCCTGCGCCGGTGCAGAGAGCGTCAGCGCCATCCTCGCCGAAAACGGGATCAAGAGCTTCCCCTCCTGCCCTGGTGCTTAGGCCGGCGCCGGACTGGCGGGGGCTAGCAGCGATCAAGGCTGGGGCTGGGACGAAGGCGGGGTGCTGTCCGATAGCGGCGCCTTCCGTTGAGGCTCCATCCAACGGCTCCGTGGGAGTGTCGATTTTATGTGCCGGTGCAAGAGCGTCGGCGCCATACTCGCCTCCGCGCCAAAGCAATGGGATCGGAGTGAGACCCAGAGGCTTTCCACTCATGTAAGGCGCCAGTCAGAGAGCAGTGCTGAGTGGGCCGGCCTGAAGTGACGCCAGCCAATGGAGCTGCGGCGGAAGAAGTGGAGCCAGAAGGTGCTGCCGGGTCCAATCCGGCAGAGGGGGCGTGGCTTGCGTGCGGCACACAGAAGCAGGAAAATGGCCACCTCCATAGATCACCACGTGCGAGGAATGTCCAGACAGAGACCTGGGAGGAGGCCCCGGCTGCCGCAAGGGCTCTCAACCTGGGAGGGGGTGCTCTTGGTTCAAGTCGGCTGGACGATTCAAGCTCGCTGCGGGTTGGAGGCCCCCAGGCACAACCCGAGCGGCGGACGAACTGGTGGCTTAGCCTGCGGCTGGGGTGGAGGCCCTTAGGCACACCCTGAGCTGCGGAGAGCTAGCGGCCCAAGCCTGCGGCTGGGTGGAGGCCCTGAGGCACACCCTGAGCGGCAGCAGAGCTGGCGAGTGCCGGGGAGGTCCCACGAAGGTCCGCAGCAGCGCCCTGCACCAGGTCATCCGAGAACTCCGGTCTTTCTGCAAGCGGCTGCCATGCTTCCCGCTGAGAGCGCCTGCAGGTGCAGGAGCCCGAGTGCAGCCCAGCAATCTGAGACAGAGCCTAGAGTAAAGTAAGTCTAACTGAATATACATACGAGTAAGCTAGAATTAAAACGCGAGTTGGAGCTGAACAACAGCAAGAGAAGTTTTCGAGATGTTGAGTCTAGGAGCAAATGGCCCTCAGGAATCCAAGCTCCGCTGGGCCAGCTCTGGAGGAGATTGTAGAATCAAGCCAAGAGAGACTGCTATATACATACGATTAATCCTTAAAATAAAAAATTATGTGGAGAGTAGAAAAGGTCCGTCTTGCTGGCAAGGCGGAAGAACTGAAACTGGCTAGCTAGAGGCGGGAAGGGGGGTGGGGCCAAGTGGCCCATGCTCAGAAGGGCAAAGCCCTTCTGAGCTATGGAGAGTACTTCCGTCTTCTCGGCGCCGTCGGATGACGTCACCAAGTGTGGCTGACTCATCCTGCTTGTCCTAGGAGAAACCTTGTAATACAAAGTGAAGTCAGCTGTGATAAAGTTCTGCTGCAGTTTTGTTGTTTGACCACACGGAGCAGTGCATAGTGTGAAGGCATAAAGCAGCAGAACAGCAGAGAAGTGAAAAGTTTGTTTTGTTTATTTCTCCTGGTTATTCCTGAGTTCATCTTTCTGTTTGGAGATGTTATCCTTCTGCTTTAGTTGTGTTTGAACCCCAGCGTGCTTTTTGGAAATCCCCTTATAAGAATAAAAATCTTGCAAAGCCTTACCACCGTCTCAACTACAACTTATTACCTGAGGAGTAAAAAAACTTTATTCTAAGGGACATCAAGGCCGCCTACCAGCTGTCAGCCTCTTGGCCCAGCCGGTGGGTGTCGCAATATATTGCCTTATGCAATCCTCATTCCCCCCTGTACATAGTATAACTGTTTCTCCCCATTATCCCTTCTACCCAAGTTATTGTTCCATGTTCTATACGCATTGTACTATATAGACCTAAGTTTAATGTTCTGTATAAATTACCATGATAATCTGAAAGGTGATATAAAAGAAACGTTAAATAAATAAATAAATGAATTAATTTTTCACATCCAGAAAGGCAATTGATTTGAACGAATTAGCATGGTGATGTACAGCGTAGTTACTCACCTGTAACAGGTGTTCTCCAGGAGCAGCAGGAATCAGTCCTCACTTATGGGTGACGTCGGCGCCGACGGAGCCCTCGCGGAGCAATTTTCCCCAGCTTTCAAAGAAAGCCTTTGGGAATTGCAGCGCGCATGCGCGGTCGTCTTCCCGCCCGAAGGTGCCATCTTAGCCAGTCAGATGACATAGCTAAAAAAGACAGCATAAAAATTTGCAAAAAGAACATAAGCAGACGATTGCAACTCCAAGGGGAGGAGGGAGGGTAGTGAGGACTGATTCCTGCTGCTCCTGGAGAACACCTGTTACAGGTGAGTAACTACGCTTTCTCCAGGACCAAGCAGGAAGTCAGTCCTCACTTATGGGACTCCCAAGCTCAAGGCTACCGGAGACCCTAAGCACAAAAATGAGCTCCCTCTAGCTCAGCAGCACAGAAGGAAAGAATCTTCGCTGAATTATCACCCACCGGTAGCCCACATCCGGGATGGAGGGTAGGAGTTGCTCAGACCTCAAAGAGATTACGGAGGACTGCCTGTCCGAAAGCACTGTCCCTACGGGACTCCCTCTCGAGACAGTAATGGACCGCAAAAGTCTGGCTCGAAGACCAAGTAGCGGCCCGGCAGATGTCTGCCAGCGGAACAGAGCGGAGGTAAGCCACTGACGTGGCCTTTGCCCGAACACAATGAGCCGTGACTCGACTTTCTAAGGCGAGTCCGGCTGCCCCATAAGCCCAAGAGATACAGTCCGCAACCCAGATGGACAGAGTACGCTTGGAGACCGGGAGTCCCAATTTATTGGGGTCAAAAGACACAAAAAGCTGAGCAGCTTTACGGTGCTCCCGCGTACGGTCAAGGTAGAAGTTCAATGCCCTTCTACAGTCCAGGGTATGGAGGACCGTCTCAGCTCGGCTGGAGTGTGGTCTGGGAAAGAAGGTTGGAAGTACCACCTCCTGATTGATGTGAAAAGGGGAGACCACTTTAGGCAGAAACTAGGGTGAGTCCGTAGGACTACCCTATTCTTGTAGAACCTAGTGTAGGGGGGATCAGACACGAGGGCCTGCAACTCACTTACGCGCCTAGCGGAAGTGAGGGCTACCAAGAACAGTGTTTTCCAAGACAGAAAACGGAGAGAACATGTAGCCATAGGTTCAAAAGGCGGACAGGTGATCCGCTGCAAAACCACATTCAGGTCCCAGTTCGGTGCTGGCGGGCGCAGAGGTGGTTTAAGTAGAAGGAGACCTCGGAGAAACCTCGCTACGAGAGGGTCGCTGGAGAGAGGTCTACCGTCCACCGGCACATGATGTGCCGAAAGAGCACTGAGGTTTATTTTATTTTTTATTTATTTATTTAGTATACATTTGTATACCGCTACTTCCAGCGATCAGCAGCGGTTTGATTACAGATTGGAAATTGTCAAATCATGACAGGAAATTTTTGAGGTATAAACACATTGATTAGACAGGAAAGCACAGCACACAGAGAACTATTTTACAGGGAACATGGGCTATGGAGGGTTAAGTGGCTTGCCCAAGACCACAAGGAGCACCTGTGGGACTAGAAACCCCAGTCCTTCCGGCCCAAGGTTGCTGTCCTCTAGTGGGATTTGAACCCCTGACCTTCCGGCCTGAAGTACCTTGCCCCAACCACTAGGCCACTCCTCCACTCCTCCAGGTGAACTTTGACGGAGTTGGACTTAAGTCCTAGATTAGAGAGGTGTAGCAAGTACTGCAAGATCACCGACACCGGGCAGGAGAAGGGATCCTGAGACTGTTCGGTACACCAGACTGCAAAGCGACGCCATTTAAGGGCGTAGCATTTGCGGGTAGAAGGCCGTCGCGAAGCCAAGACGACCTCCTCCACCTCCGCCGGCAGGAGAAGGGGAGCAAGGACTACCCTCTCAGCAGCCAGGCCATGAGGTTGAGAGACCTGAGGTTGGGGTGCAGTAGGGACCCTGATCCTGGGTGAGGAGATCCGGTTGCGCCCCCAGAGGGATTGGATCCTCCACCGCCAGTTGCAGCAGGAGCGGAAACCACGGCTGCCTGGGCCAGCGAGGGGCCACCAGGATCATGAAGGCTTTGTCTCGGAGAACCTTGAAAAGAGTCCGAGAGACTAACGGAATGGGAGGGAAAGCGTACAGAAGGCTCCCCGACCATGAGATCAGAAAGGCGTCCGCCGCAACCCGAAGGGGGTGAGGCTGACGAGAGCAGAAGCGAGGAAGTTGCCGGTTGCGAGGACTGGCAAAGAGATCCACCGTGGGGAGGCCCCACCTGAGGAAGAGCTTCTGAACGATCAAGGGATCCAGACGCCACTCGTGCGGCTGGAGGACCCTGCTGAGTTTGTCCGCCAGGCAATTTTCTTGGCCCGGGAGATAAACTGCCTTGAGGAGAATGCCGTGACTGACGGCCCAAGAGCAGAGCTTCTGTGCCTCCCGGCAGAGGAGGAAGGAGCCCGTGCCCCCCTGCTTGTTCACGTAGAACATGGCAACTTGATTGTCCGTCTGGACAAGGACGGACTGTTGGGAGGTCAGGTGGGAGAAGGCCTTGAGAGCTAGGCGGATCGCCCTGAGCTCCAGGAAGTTGATCTGCTGAGCAGACTCCCACTTGGTCCAGAGGCCCTGAGTACGTGCCTCTTGGCAATGGGGCTCCCCAGCCCAGGAGGGATGCATCGGTGGTCAGCACCCGGGTCGGCTGAGGTGACTGGAAAGGCATTCCTAATACCAGGTTCGGCTGCCGGAGCCACCACCGGATAGACGAGACCAGCGGCTCGGAGACGCGCACCAGGTCTGCTAGGCCGCCTGTGGCTTGTCGCCACTGCCGGCGGAGACACCATTGAGCAGACCGCATATTCAGGCGGGCATTGTGGGTCACATGGACGGTGGAAGCCATATGGCCGAGCAGTCTCAGGAAGCGCCTGGCGGAGACCAGGGGCTGGCTGCGAAAGCGGTCGGCTAGGTCCATGAGCCGCTGAGCCCTGTCGAGCGGTAGGTACGCTCGCGGCTGAGGGGTGTGCAGCCTTGCGCCGATGAACTCGAGATCCTGTGAGGGGAGCAAAGTGGACTTTGCGAAGTTTATGACAAAGCCCAAGTGCTGCAGCAGAGTCACCGTGCGGCACGTGGCGTGGGTGACCTCCTGAGCGGACGCTGCTCTGATGAGCCAGTCGTCGAGGTACGGAAAGACAAAGAGGCCGCGAAGCCGGAGATGGGCCGCCACGACCGCGAGGCATTTTGTGAAGACTCGCGGTGCGGAGGACAGGCCAAAGGGCAGTACTCTGTACTGGTAATGATTTCCTGCCACCACAAACCTTAGGTATTGGCGGTGGCTTGGGTGGATGAGGATGTGCGTGTAGGCATCCTTTAGATCCAAGGAGCATAGCCAATCTCCCTGCTGGAGGTAGGGCAGAAGGATTCCAAGGGTAAGCAGTTTGAACTTCTCCCGCACAAGGAACTTGTTGAGGTTGCGCAAGTCCAGGATGGGTCTGAGGCCTCCTGTTCTCTTTGGTATCAGAAAATACCTTGAATAGAAGCCTTGACCTCTCAGGTGGTGTGGCACCGGTTCCACCGCCTGTTCCTGCAGAAGACCTGCTAACTCCTGAAGAAGCAACTCCCTGTGCAGAGGGGGGCGCGGAGGCTCTCCCGGAAAATAGGAGGGAGGGACCTGATGGAAGTGGAGAAGGTAGCCCTCTCGCACGACCTGAAGCACCCAGGCATCTGCGGTGATGCTGGACCACCTGTGGGCGAAGTGAACCAGCCGGCCTCCGGTGCTGGGGGGAACCAGCGGGGGGGGAGAGGCTATGCTGAGCGAGTCAAAAACCCCCACCCTGCTGAGCAGGGGCTGGTGGTGCAGGCTTGGGGGCTTGCTGCCTACGGGACCCGTTACCCCGTCCCTTGGCCTGCTGGCCCTGTTGGGGAGCTGCAGGGGCCTGATAATGGGGGTATTGTTTGTAGGCAGCTGCCTTCCTCGGGTAAAAGGACTTTTTTCCCGAGCCCTTCTTTTTCTGGGAAGGGGCGAAGGTCTTCCTAGAAAGCCTGGTCCTGGTGAGAGTCTCAGTCTCAATTTGTGCAGCCTTTTCCGCCATGGGCTTGCCAAAGAGGTTTTCGCCTCGGCAGGGGACATCGACCAACTTGTCCTGTACCCAGGGCTCAAGGTCGGACGACTGAAGCCAAGCCTGTCGGCGGGCACCGATGCCGGCTGCGGCTACTCGAGCCGAGGCTTCAAAGCCATCATAGGCTGCTCGGGACATGAACTTTGAGCATTCCCGAATACCCGTGGACAAGGCTAGGAACCTCCGCAAGGGCTCCTCGGAGAGACCAGCGGAGAATCCGGCTAGCTCTTTAGCCAGATCCCTGAGATACATGCCCATGTATAGCTGGTAAGTCTGGACACGACAGGCGAGCATAGAGCCCTGGAAGCACTTCTTGCCAAGGCCATCCAGGTTACGGGCCTCCCTTCCAGGAGGCACCGAGGAGTGCATCTTCTGGCTCTTAAGACGATGCATGGCCGATTCCACTACCATGGAATGGTGTGGCAGCTGTGCCTTTTGAAAGCCAGGGCTCTTGCGGACTCGATAGATAGAATCGACCCGCTTGCTCAGGACCGGCGAGGAGGCCGGACTCTCCCACATGCGGAAGAGTAGTCGTTCCAGCATAGGAGGAACCGGCACAGTAAAGTGTTCCCTCGCGGGAGAGTCATACTGGAGGGCGTCGAGCTCTTCGGCTCGAGGCTCCTCCTCGGGATCCGCAGGGAAGGCCAAAGCCTTGGCCATATCCCTAACGAAGTCCGAGAACCGGGCATCCTCCGGGGGGGACTGCTTCCGAGGCTCGGACTCCGGAGAGTCCGATGGGACACACCGAGTCCGGAAAGAATCAGGTGACTCTTCCTCCTCAGACTCCCAGACCGACTCCGACGAGGACTCGGTGGGGTCGGCCCGGGCAGGGTGCGGCGCCAGCCGCCCCGACGCCGAGGGAGTCGGCGTCGGCGACCTCGGTCCCGAACGGGAGGCCGAGGGCGACCTCGACCGAGGATCGACTCGAGTTCTCATCGACTCGAGGATCGGCTCGGTCTCCGGGGTCGACTTGGATGTCGACGTCCCGGCGGTCGGGGCAGCGACGCCAGCGAAGCCAGCGAGCAGTGCCCGCTGCTGGTCCATGAAGGCAGACAGTCTGCTCTCCAAGGCCGTCAACCTGAGTCCGAGCTCAGGTGACCCAGCAGCCCCCGACTCGGGCCCCGACGGCGTCGGGCCCGACGTCGGCTGTTGCGGAGGCGAGTCCAGAAGGACTACAGGACTTACCCGGGCAGGCATCTCCGACTCCAGGCGAGGTCGCTTCGGGAGGTGTTCCTTCTCCAAGGACCCGGGGCGGCTGTCGGGGCTATGCGACCTGGCCCTCGCGGAGCCAGGAGCGTCCACCGACGCCGCCCTCGCGGGTTTTTTTCCTTCCGACGATGGTCCCCGGAGGGAGAACCCCGGTCGGAGGAGCTCCGGCGACGGTCCGAGCTGGAGCCTTTCGACACGGAGGCCTCCGACGAGGTCCGGGTACGGCTGGGGTCAGCGAAGATTCTCTCACGCTGATGCCGCCGACTTCTCAACGCCTTCGAGGACAGTTTGCTGCAGGGCCCACAGATCAGTTCCTCATGATCCGGGCCCAGGCAGCGGAGGCAAAAGTCGTGTGTGTCGGTTAGTGACATATTTCGGTCACACCGACCACACCGCTTAAAGCCACTGGCAGCCATCGGGGGAAAAAGGGCCCCTGCGAGGTCAAAGGACCGGGCTGCCAGGGAAAACGAAAACGAAAGCTGACTAAGTCAGAAAAACCGAAAAAACGGAAGAGGACTCGAGACGGCGTCGCGAGTCCGGGCGGGAAAACGATCGGCGTCGAACCGAAAGAAAAAAGTATAAAATAAAGAGGAAAATCAACTTTTTCGCGGGGACAAGACGGGGACGTCTGTAGGGCTCCGCGGAAAAAAGAAGACTGGCTAAGATGGCACCTTCGGGCGGGAAGACGACCGCGCATGCGCGCTGCAATTCCCAAAGGCTTTCTTTGAAAGCTGGGGAAAATTGCTCCGCGAGGGCTCCGTCGGCACCGACGTCACCCATAAGTGAGGACTGACTTCCTGCTTGGTCCTGGAGAAAGGGGTAGTATCCCACTCCTATGATCAAAGTTCACATTTCCCTGATCAAACATATGTGGAAACTATTAGAAGTGAAAGAGTAATTACTCACCTGTAACAGGTATTCTCCACATGGGTGATATCGGCACCGATGGAGCCGGCGCGGAGCATTTCCCCAGCTTTCAAAGTGGTCCCCTTCTCGCCCAAGGGTGCCATCTTGCTCAGTCAGATGACATAGTTTAAGCATAAAAGGTAAAGAAGGCAACTCCAAGGGGAGGAGGGAGGGTTGTGAGGATCGATTCCTGCTGTCCCTGGAGAACACCTGCTACAAGTGAGTAACTATGTTTTCTCCAGGAACAAGCATGAAGTCAGTCCTCACATATGGGACTCTCTAGCTCCAGGCTGCCAGGGCCTGAACCACAACAGCAGCAGCAGCGACCCAAGGGATGTTGTGAGTTGCAGAAGATGAGTCCCAACCAAGAGACTCTGCAAATCCAAGCATCCAGCATCACAATTAACTCCGGAAGCCTGAACACTGAAGGGTTGGATGGCAGGAGTTGCCTATACACCAAGAAGGCTTCTGATCACTGCCTGGCCAAAGGCACTGTCCCTGCGGGACTTACTCTCAAGGAAGTAGTGGGCTGCGAACGTATGGACTGAAGACCATGTGGCAGCCTTACAGATTTCTTGCACTGGCACTGCACGTAGGATGGTCACCGATGTGGCCTTAGCCCTCACGTGATGAGCAGTGATCTGACGCACTAGAGAGAGATCAGCTCGCTCATAAGTAAGGGCAATGCAGTCCGCCACCCAGGTGGACAGCGTTCGCTTGGTCACAGGTAGCTCCAGTCTGCTGAGGTCATAGGAGATAAAAAGCTGAGGAGCTTTTCGATGGGCCTCGGTCCTCTGTAAAAAAGGACAGGGCCCTCTTGCAATCCAGGGTATGCAAGACGACTTCCTCCCTGCCGGCATGCGGCTGTGGGAAGAAGGTAGGGAGAGCTACCTTCTGATTGAGGTTAAAAGCGGACACCATCTTTGGGAGGAATTTGGGGTGCGTACGAAGCACCACCCTGTTCATATAGAATCTGGTATAGGGTGGGTCCGTCACCAGGGCCTGCAGCTCGCTTACTCTGTGAGTGGATGTAAATGTCACCAAAAAGGCCACCTTCCAGGAGAGATGTCTCAGGTGGCAGGTGACCAAAGGCTTGAATAGCAGCCTAGTGAGTTGGGAGAGTACCACATTGAGGTCCTATTCCACTGCCGGAGGGCGGGCTTGGATAGCAGAAAGCCCCTGAGGAATCTGGAGACCAAAGGCTGGCCTGGGGGGGGGTCCCCTCTATAGGGTGATGGTTAGCCGCTATGCCGCTGAGATGCACCCTCACTGAGTTAGACTTCAAGCCCGAGTGTGAGAGGTGCAGCAAGTACTGCAGCACAAGCTTTACCTGACAGGAGAACAGGTTCTTATTCTTCTGCACACCAGATGGAGAACCTCCTCCACTTGAAGGCACAAGCCCTTCTGGTGGATGGCTTCCGGGAGGCCAGGGGGATCTCCTCAACCTCACCTGGGAGGTTGAAAAGGGCCAGCCACATTGTCAGCATTAGGGACCCCAGGTTGGGGTGTAGCAGGGAGCCCCCCTCCTGGGACAGAAGATCTGGGTCCCGGCCCAGTGGAACCAGGGCTGCCTGGGCCACCTGTGCGCAATCAGGATTACTGAGGCACGCTCGCTCTGGATCTTGAAAAGGCACTTGGCTATCAGAGGGGTTGGTGGGAATGCATAAAGCAGGCCCTGTGACCAGGAGATCAGGAAGGCATCCACCACCACTCTCCTGAGGTGTGGCTGAGGAGAGCAGAATTTGGGCAGCTGTGAGTTGTCTGGGGAGGCGAACAGGTCCAGCCATGGTCTTTCCCAGAGGCGGAAAAGCCTCTGGGTCACTTTTGGGTCAAAGCGCCACTCATGAGGCCAAAGGATCCTGCTGAGGTTGTCCGCCAGGCAGTTGTCCTGGCCCGGTAGGTATACCGCCCTCAGAAGGACATGGCTGTACACTGCAAAGGAGTGGAGGGCCACTGCCTCCTGAAAGAGGGATTAGGAGCCCGTACCCCCCCTGCTTGTTCACATAGAACATGGCAACCTGATTGTATGAGGACCGGGAGATCACTCAGGAGATGGCAGAAGGCCTGAAGGGCCAGGAAGATGGCCCTGAGCTTGAGGAGATTGATTTACAGGAGGGATTCCTCTGGGGACCAGGTACCTTGGGTGCACTGGCCTTCGCAATGTGTGCCCCAGCCTACAAGGGAGGCGTCTGTCATCAGGACCTTCTGATGGGTCGGTGCCTGGAAGGGCATCCCTGCCCTGAGTTGATATAGGGACTGCCACCAGGTGAGGAAGGCCGGTGGATGACCTTCACTCTGTTCCTCAGCCTGCCTGTTGCCTGTGTCCTGGTAGTGCTGCCCCACCCCCCACCACGAATCTCAGGTAATGTCTGTGTGAGGGGTGGATCAGGATGTGGGTGTAAGCATCTCTGAGATCCAAGTAGCAGAGCCAGTGTCCCTGGCGGAGGTAGGGCAGCAGTGTCCCAAGGGAGAGCATCTTGAACTTTTCCCTCACCAGGAACTTGTTCAAGTTGCGCAGGTCCAGGATGGGCCGGAAGCCCCCTGTTCTTTTTGGGACAAGGAAATACCTTGAGTAGAACCCCTTTCCCCAGAGGTGATGGAGTAGCGATTCCACCACCCTGTCCCTGAGCAAGCCTGAGAGTTCTGTGGCGAGCAAGGCCTGGTGAAGGAGAGGCTGTGGTGGCTCTCCTAGGAAGAAGTCTGGAGGGTTCTGCTGCAGATGGAGAAAATACCTCTCTCCTGCACCACCCGCAGAACCCACTGGTCTGTGGTGATGCTGGCCCATCTGTGGGCAAAAGAGACCAATCAACCCCCTGTGGGCTAAGGTGGGACTCCCGGGGGGAGGGGAGGCCCAACCCAGGGAGTCAAAGCTCCCCCCCCCCCCCAGTTGGGTGGGAGCTGGTGCAGAGACAAATAAATGTATATGGTTTTGACAGAGTTAATTGAAAAAGTCTTTGCTAACAATACCCAAAATCATATTGAATCTCTCCAAATTCAGATTGCTTTAGGAAATGCTGTTCCATTGTACACAGATGTAAAAGAAATGGAAATTGTTTATGTTCCGAGTACATCTTTTATTGTACCTGATAATGTCTGCAGATTGAAACAGCAGCAAGGAACCCATGCTTTTCTTTTATACAGTGAGAGGGAACCAGAAGTAGTACTAATGATGTTTATTGACTGCATAGAGAAGTTTCTTATAACCAATTTTAATTATTTACTGGTAGTTTAATGTCCCTTATTTACTGTATATGCTGTTATAACTCCAAATAAACGTGAACTCTTACTAAAACTTAACTAAAAACCAGGAGATGATTTATTGCTGCTTTTCCCTAAATGTTGGTCGATTGATCAAATCAGGAATTTGAGGAGCTAGTGCTAGTTCTTATAAAGAACCAATTGTTCCTACAGAAGTAACAACAATTCCTTGATAGGTCAAATCTATGCATCAAAGTCGTCAAAGGATTAATTTAGTATACTCATCTTTACCTGTACTACCACAATAAATCAGCTAACACTCGTCTGCAAGCCCCAAAGAATATATGGACAGAAGGTTAAATTAGACTTACCTGCTAATTGTAGTTCCTGGAGTATCTCCAGCCTAGTCCCGGAATCTGTGGGTTGTCAACCTCCTCTAGCAGCTTTGGAGACTGAGAAACTTCACTCCTGTGAAGTCACCGTATATAAGGGCTGGCACCGCCTCCACACTCCAGTTTACCTATTGACAAAGCAGACTCACCGGAGCAACAAGTAAGCAGTGAATTGCACACAACATGCAACCAGTGCCTCCCTGAACTGAAAAGCCTGTTGGCATAACAATTTATCAACATTAAACAATATGAACCCAAAAACTACTCTCCTAATGCCTGGAGATCTCCTGATCACACTTGAAAGGTATTTCCAGATTACCACCCACTGTCAGGCGATAACTGCGTTACCCCGCATCCCGCCCCCAAGCGAACTGAAAATGTTGCTTACCAGTAATACAGCCCATGCTTCAGGCCTCAGCGAATCCAAGAATCAGGGCGGGACACGGGACTAGACTGGAGATACTCCAGGAACTACAATTAGCAGGTAAGTCTAATTTAACCTTCCTGATCGTCCCTCCAGTCTAGTCCCGGAATCTGTGGGGATGTACCAGAGCAGTAACCCCAATCAGCGGGAGGGTCCTGGAAGCCCGGCCTGAAGCACTGCCGAGCCAAAGCAAGTGTCCCTGTCCGCCTGAACATCCAGACGGTAATGCTTCACAAAGGTATGGAGAGACGACCATGTCGCCGCTCGACATATGTCTGCCACAGGCACCAAACCACATTCTGCCCACGAAGCCGCCTGAGCCCTAGTAGAATGAGCTCGCAAACCCTCTGGCACCGGGCAACTGCGCAACAGGTATGCCGAAGCGATGGCCTCCTTCACCCATCGAGCAATTGAACCCTTAGAAGCTGCCTCACCTTTCCGTGCCCCAGTAAAGAGCACAAATAGCCTGTCCGACCTACGGAACGACGCCATACGAGCAACATACATCTTCAAAGCCCGACGAATGTCCAAACGATGAAGCCGGTCCGCCACCCCCCCTTACCGTTGACGCGAAAGACAGATAAGGAGACGGCCTGGTTTACATGGAACGCCGACACCACCTTCGGCAAGAATGACGGAACGGGCCTCAAAACCACCTTAGAATCACTGAAAGACAGAAAGGGTTCCCTACAAGATAGCGCCTGCAACTCCGACACCCTCCGTGCCGAGGCCACCGCCACTAAAAACACCACCTTCAGAGTAAGATCCTTTAAAGAAGTATCCACTAACGGCTCAAATGGAGCCCCAGCCAAGGAATCCAAAACCAATGGCAGATCCCATGCCGGTATTATCCTCATACGTGGCGGCCGGAGCACCGACACGGCCTTCAAAAACCGCTTTACATCCGCATGGGTCCCCAAACGAGACTCCCTGCACCTTCCCCCTATAGCAGGACAAGGCTACCAATTGCACCTTCAATGAGGCCGCCGCTAGGCCCTTCTGAAACCCATCCTGCAAAAAGGCCAGCACCTGCGGAACCGAAGCCCTCAACGGAACGCAGTCTCTCTCTACACACCAAGCCGCAAAGACGTGCCATACCCGGACATATGCTAACGAAGTGGACTTCCTCCTAGCCTCCAGCAAAGTAGCAATTACTGCCACCGAATAACCTCTCGCCCTCAACCTAGCCCTCTCAAGAGCCAGGCCGTAAGCGAGAATCGATCCACCTCCGTCTTCGGCATACCTGCCATTACTATGTGCTTGTTTGTGTCTCCCTCATAGAGTTGGTTTCCATCCACTGCTCCAGCTAACATCCGGCTCCTGCCTGGTCCCTCCCCCAGCAGTACCGCGGCCGCGGGAGCGTGCCCGCGTTCCAAGAGGTATCCTGCGCGCTTCCCATAAATTCTCAGCGCCTGCTCCTTAGGTGCGCTCCTTGGGGCCGCTCCGGCCGTGCAGGCTCTGCCATTTCCTGGTTCTCATTGCTTTTCGCCTTGCTGGTTCCTTCTTGGCATTTTGCAGTATCTGCGCATTTACCGCCTCCCTCGGTTTACTCTTCCCCAAGACTTTCTGCAGCAGCCCCTTCCCCATTTTCAGTAGGTTTCCCCCTTCCTTCTACTCCCCCAATCTTTTCTGCCCTCTCCTCTCGGTCCATTCTGATGACCTCCATACCTGTCTTTTGGGGGCGTCGTCCCACCTCTTCCGTAGCCACACGCTCTCATTGTCTGGCTTATCTTCTTCCCTGTCACACCACCACTGCTGCCTCTCGGATCTTCCCCTCCTCCTCGTTTCCCCCTCCCCCTCTTCTAATGGGACTTCTCAACTGTAGGTCACTTCGGACTAAATCTCTCCTTATCCAGGATCTTATCGTCCAGAACTCCCTGGATCTCCTTTTTCTCACCGAAACCTGGCTAAAGGAAGGTGAGTCTGCCCTTCTTGCCCGCTGTCTCCCTCCCGGTTATTCGGCAGTTTCTGTTTCACGCTCGGGCCGTTCTGGTGGCGGGGTGGCCGCCATCCTGCACCCTACCCTCTCTTTCACCCAAGTTTTTTCCCCCCTGCTCCATTACCCAGAGGCACTACTCCTCCACCTTCATCTTCCTTCCCCACTACACTTCCTCCTCGTTTACTCCCCTCCAACCTTACGTTCTGATTTAATTCTCACCATTTCTGACTTAACTCTTGCTTTTCCCCAGCTTCTTATTGCCGGGGACTTTAACCTTCACCTTGACTCCCCTGCTTCTACTAGGGATCACACTTTCGTCTCTCTTCTACGCGACCTTTCCCTTATCCAACATGTCTCTTGCCCTACTCACACAGCAGGCCACACCCTTGACCTCCTCCTCATCCCTCCCTCTCCCTCCTTCGTTCTCTCTACAGTATCGTCTTTCACTCTCCCCTGGTCGGATCACTATTGCTTATTTTTCTCATGTTCTTTTTCTGCGTCTCTCTCTCAGTCATCTACTCCGGGGTCCCCTCCCCCCCAGCGTTTCTCTCGTCATATTACTCCTTCTACTATCCAGCAATTTCCCCCTGCATCCCTCATTCTCCCTCCTGATTTTCCTTCTCTTTCCCCTAACTCCCAGGCTACCTGTTGGTCTTCTGCTTTATCTGAGGCTCTTGACGTTTTGGGCCCTCTTCGGCCTTGCCTCCCAACACGCCGTCCCTCCCAGCCCTGGTCTCAGAATGCTCCGCTCTCAGCTCCGTAGAGCCGAACGATGGTGGCGTAAGGCTCCTTCCCCGTCTACTCTCTCCTCATTCAAGGCTCATTCAAGGTTATTGGATCCATCTCTGGCACTTCTTCCTTCTCTCCTCTCCATGCTCAACTCTAGTCTTACTTCGGGCATCTTTCCCCGTTCCTGGAAACACGCACTAATTCGCCCCATTCTTAAAAACCCCTCTCTTGACCCTATGATTCCTTCACACTATCGTCTAGTCTCTAATCTTTCCTTTGTCTCTAAGCTCTTGGAAAAATTTGTCTTTGCTCAGCTATCTCACCACTTGGACGATATCAATTTTCTTCACCCACGTCAATCTGGTTTCCGTCAGGGTCACAGTGTGGAAACTATTCTTCTCGCTTTCACTAACGCTCTTCACGTAGCGCACGATCGTGGTGATATCTCGGTGGCGGTTGCACTTGATCTATCGGCTGTTTTTGACCTTGTTGATCACTCCCTCCTTCTCCTCCGTCTCCAAGAGGCGGGTCTCTGTCACACGGTTCTTCACTGGTTTCATTCTTTTCTCTCCTCGCGTTCCTGTTCAGTTCTTTCCTCTTCCTCTTCCATCCCTCCCTCTGATCCTTTTCCTTTGTTATGTGGTGTTCCACAGGGTTCTGTACTTGCCCCTCTTCTTTTTAACCTTTTTCTCGTCCCCCTCACCCTTCAGATCCAGCAAACTGGGATTAGTGCTTTCTATTATGCTGATGATATTGTCCTCCTTCACCATACTTCCCCATCTCATCCTGATCTTTCTCCACTCAACTCCTGTCTCACCATGGTTGCTAACTGGTTATCACAAAACTGTCTTCACCTTAATCTCGCAAAGACCTCAGCTATTTGGTTCTCTCGTAGTAGCTCTTCTCCCTCCCTAGCCCCTTCTTTCTTGGGTTCCTCCGTCCCACTAGTTTCCTCTTTCCGCTACCTTGGCGTTATTTTCGACTCCCACCTTTCCTTCCATGATCATATTTCTCATGTCGCTAAAACTTCTTTCTTTTTCTTACGTCAAATCCGTGCTGTTCGGCCTTTTCTCACTCCTCCTGCACTTGCTACCTTACTTCTCTCCTTGGTTATGTCCCGTGTCGATTTTGCTAACTCCCTTTTTCTTGGTCTCCCTAAGTCTCAACTATACCGTCTTCAACGTATTTAACACACTGCCGCCCGCATTGTCACCCACTCTTCCACTCGTGATCATGTTTCACCCCTTCTTTTCCGTCTCCACTGGTTGCCCCTACCTTTCCGCTCCCACTACAAACTGCTTACTCTGGTCCACCGAGCCTTTCATACTAACACCCCGCAATATTTGGCCGATCTCCTCACCTATCACACCCCTAGACGCACACCTCGTTCATTCCACCTCAACCGCCTTACTCTTCCTTCCCCCTCCCTAGCGCACCTCCAATCTACCCGTTCCTCGGTCTTCTTTTTCACAGCCCCTGCCCTCTGGAATTCCCTACCTCTCTCCCTTCGACTTGAACCTCACCATCCTACCTTTAAATGTAATCTAAAAACTCACCTCTTTTCCCTTGCCTTTGACCTTCCCTCCCCTTTTGTATAAATTATTCCTTGCAGTCTGTGTTGTGCTCTTTAATCCCCTCTTTTCTATTAAGATTGTACTTCGTTTCTTTTCTTCTGGCTATGGTTTTATGATTGTTTTTAATTGTTTTTTTAATTTTTTTATGTGATTTTATATTGTAAACCGTTCTGATCTTCTTGAATGGGCGGTATATCAAATTTTAATAAACATAAACATAAACATCTGAGGCATGCAAAGAGGACCCTGAGTCAGCAGATCCTTGCGACCGGGAAGGTCCAGGGCCGCTCCACCAGGAGCCGGATCAAGTCCACGTACCACGGCCATCTCGGCCAATCTGGTGCAATGAGAATCACTTTCCCTTTGTGCCATTCTATGCGCTGTATCACCCGACCGATCAACACCCACGGCGGAACAAAAGAACATAAGATATGCCATACTGGGTCAGACCAAGGTCCATCAAGCCCAGTATTCTGTTTCCAACAGTGGCCAATCTAGGTCATATGTACCTAGCAGTTTCCCCAAGAGACACAAGTTCCACAATGCTTGTACTGGGTCAAGCATTGATATCTTCGGTCACTTCTTAATAATGATTTATGGACCTTTCCTCCAGGAACTTGTCCAAACCTTTTTTAAACCCAGCTACACTAACAGCCTTTACTACATCCTCTGGTAACAAATTCCAGAGTTTGATTACACGTCGAGTGAAAAAATATTTTATTAGTCTTAAATAGTTTACCCTGTAGCTTCATTGCATGTCCCCTAGTCTTTCTATATTCTGATAAGGTAAACAATCGATCTACGTTTACCCGTTCCACTCCGTTCATTAATTTATAGACTTCTATCATATCTCCCCTCAGCCGTCTCTTTTCCAGGTTAAAGAGCCCTAACCTTTTTAGCCTTACTTCATAGGAGTATCCTTCCATCCCCTTTACCATTTTGGTGGTTCTTCTCTGTACCTTTTCTAAAATCGCTATATCCTTTTTAAGATACGGTGACCAGTATTGCACACAATATTCAAGGTGCGGTCTCACCATGGAACGATATAGAGGCATTATAATATCTTTTGTTTTATTTTCCATTCCTTTCCTTATCATACCTAGCATTCTATTTGCTCTCTTGGCCGCCGCTGCACACTGGGCCGAGGGTTTTAACATGGTATCCACAATGACGCCTAAATCTTTTTCCTGGGTGGTGGTTCCTAATGTGGAACCTTGCATCGTGTAACCATAGTTTGGATTGTTCTTCCCTAGGTGCATAACCTTGCACTTGTCCACATTAAATTTCATCTGCCATTTTGATGCCCAGTCTTCCAATTTATCAAGATCCTCTTGCAATTTTTCACAATCCTCTTGGGTTTTAACAACTTTAAATAGTTTTGTGTCATCTGCAAATTTGATAACCTCACTCATTATTCCACTTTCCAGGTCATTTATGAATATGTCAAAAAGCAGCGGACCCAGCACAGATCCCTGGGGCACACCACTATTCACCTTTCTCCATTGGGAAAATTGGCAATTTAGCCCTACCCTCTGCTTTCTATCTTTTAACCAGTTCCTGATCCACAATAGTACACTGCCTCCTATCCCATGACTCTTTAGTTTTGCCAAAAGTCTCTGATGAGGGACCTTGTCAAAGGCTTTCTGAAAGTCCAGATACACAATATCAACCGACTCACCTTTGTCCACCTGTTTATTCACTCCTTCAAACAAACATAACAGATTAGTAAGACAAGATCTTCCTTGTCTAAAGCCATGTTGGCTGTCTCCCATTAGGTTGTGACTATCTACATGCTGAGTAATTTTATTCTTTATGATGGTTTCTACCATTTTTCCCGGTACTGACGTCAGGCTCACCGGTCTGTAGTTTCCCGGATCACCCCTGGAACCCTTTTTAAAAATTGGTGTTACATTGGCGATCCTCCAATCTTCAGGTATTAGAGATGATTTTAATGATAGTTCACAGATTACTGATAGCAGTTCTGCAATCTCATATTTCAGTTCTTTCAACACCCTTGTATGTATACCATCCGGCCCAGGTGATTTGCTACTCTTCAGTTTATCTAATAGTTGTAAGACTTCTTCCCGATGTATCGATATTTCCTTCAATTCTTCCGCACCTTTAAATACCACTTCAGTCATGGGTAACATCCCTACATCTTCCTCAGTAAAGACCGAAGCAAAGAATTCATTCAGTCTCTCCGCTATCGCCTTGTCGCCTCTTAGTGCCCCTTTAACCCCTTTATCATCTAATAGACCAACTGACTCTCTCACAGGTTTTTTGCTACGAATGTACTTGAAAAGATCTTTATTTCGCGTTTTTGCTTCCGCAGCAAGCTTCTTCTCAAATTCTCTCTTTGCCTGCCTTATCAATGCCTTGCATTTGACTTGCCAGGGCTTGTGCTGTTTCCAGGTTTCGTCGTTTGGCTCTTTTTTCCATTTCCTGAAAGATGCTTTTTTGGCAACAACAGCCTCTCTGACCTCACCTTTAAACCATGCTGGCAGTTTTTTGGACTTCCTTCCACTTTTCTTAAAGCGTGGAATACAGCTGGTCTGGGCTTCCAAGATAGTATTTTTCAACAACAGCCAAGCTTGATGTACGTCTTTAACCTTTGCAATTGCTCCTTTTAGTTTTTTCTTAACCGTTTTCCTCATTTTATCATAGTCTCCCTTTCAAAAGTTAAAAGGTAGTACTGTGGATTTCCTTACTATCCCTCCTCCACTAATTAAATCAAAGGCGATCATGCTATGATCACTATTGCCAAGTGGCCCCAACGCCCTTATCTCTTGCACTAGATCTGGTGTTCCACTAAGGACTAGGTCTAATATGGCTTCCCCTCTGGTTGGTTCATGAACCAGCTGCTCCAAGAAGCAGTCATTTATTTCATCTAGGAACTTATCTCCCTAGCATGTCCTGACGTGACACTGACCCAGTCGATACCGGGGTAAATGAAATCACCCATTATTATTACTGCGCTGTAACTTTTGTTAGCTTCCTTGATTTCTTTGAGCATTTCATCATCATTTGGTCATTCTGGCCAGGTGCTCAATAGTACACCCCCACTGCCATTGCCTTCCCCCTTTTATATGGAATTTCAATCCATATAGATTCTACAGCAGATTTTGTTTCCTGCAAAACTTTAATCCTTTCTGAGTCAATGCCCTCTCTAACATAGAGCGCAACCCCTCCACCAATTTGATCAGCTCTATCATTACGATATAGTTTGTACCCAGGTATCACAGTGTCCCACTGGTTGTCCTCCTTCCACCATGTCTCTGATATTCCAATCATATCTAACCTTTCATTTAGTGCTATATATTCTAACTCTCCCATCTTATTCTTTAGACTTCTAGCATTTGCATACAAGCATTTTAGAGAATGTATTTTATTCATGTTAATTTGGCTATTGTTAGACATGGGTAAATTGGGATCTTTAAGCTCTGTCTGCTCCATACTTGAGGGCATTTGGGCTACTTTACTCTTTTGTGGAACCTCTCTGCTTTTGGTAGTATCCTTCAAGGATACATTCTTCCGAACCATCTGCTCTTGGGCGACTGTCGGCTTTCCCCTAATATCTAGTTTAAAAGCTGCTCTATCTCCTTTTTAAAGGTTAATGCCAGCAGCCTGGTTCCATCCCGGTTAAGGTGAAGCCCTTCCCTTCGGAAGAGCCCCTCCTTTCCCCAGAATGTTCCCCAGTTCCTAACAAATCCAAAACCCTCATCTCTGCACCATTGTCTCATCCACGCATTGAGACTCCGGAGCTCTGCCTGCCTTTTGGGTCCTGCGCGTGGAACAGGAAGCATTTCGGAGAATGCTACCCTGGAAGTTCTGGATTTCAACTTCCTACCTAAAAGCCTAAATTTTGCCCCCAGAACCTCCCTACCACATTTTCCTATGTCATTGGTACCGACATACAGCAGTTGTCCTTCGGGCCACGTCTGAATGAGAGCATCCAGACTTTCCGCCATCCTTTCTCTCCTTCTGCTGAAGAACCGCTCGACCTTTGCGGACTGAAAAGTCACCATGAGGTCCATCACCGGAGTACCCCAGTGCCTCACTACCATCGCAAATACCTCTGGGTGCAGGACCCATTCCCCGGGATCCACTCTTACCCGACTTAGGAAATCGGCCTCCACGTTGTCCACTCCCGCGACATGCGCCGCCGACAAGGCCAGCAGATGCTTCTCTGTCCACTCGAACAAGCTCTCCGCTTTGTCTTCTAGCGTCACGCTGCTGGTCCCGCCTTGACGATTTATGTAAGCCACCGCCGTGGCGTTGTCGGAGAACACCCGAATGGCCTTCCCCCGAATGTAGGAGCCTAACTCCCGCAGAGCCAGTCCCACCGCTCTCAACTCTAAGCGGTTGATCGACCATGTTTTCTCCACTTCGGACCACTGGCCCTGTACCAGACAACCCTGACAATGGGCACCCCAGCCGAACAGACTGGCATCCGTCGTGAGAGAGACCCAATCCGGAGCTTCCAACGACATTCCCTTTTCCAGACCCCCTGGTCTTAGCCACCAAGCTAGTGCCAAACGAGTCTGTGGAGGGTAAGGCAACCGATGGCTCAGCGAATCTCTTTGATGCGACCATCTCCGTAAAAGCGCCCGTTGCAAGGGCCGCATGTGAGCTCGAGCCCACGGCACCAAGTCTAGCGTCGCTGCCATTGTCCCCAACACCTGCAGATAGTCCCAGGCCGTTGGAGACTGCCGATCCAGAAAACAACGCACCAACTGCCGGAGAGCCAACAACCGCTGTCGAGGCAGAAAAACGCGCCCCACACTCGTATTGAAGCATGCTCCCAGATACTCTAGACTCTGAGACGGAACCAATTTGCTCTTTTCGAAGTTGATCACCCAACCTAAACTCTGAAGAAAGGCAACTACCTTGGCTGTAGCCGCAACACTTTCCACCCTGGACTTCGCTCTGATCAACCAATCATCCAGGTATGGATGTACCAAGACCCCCTCCTTCCGTAAGGCCGCCGCTACTACCACCATTATCTTGGTGAACGTCCGAGGAGCAGTCGCGAGGCCAAATGGGAGCGCCTGAAACTGGAAGTGTCCCATAGGCACTGCAAATCGTAGGAATTTCTGATGTTCCCTTCGAATCGGAACGTGCAGATACGCCTCCGATAGGTCCAGGGACATCAGAAACTCCCCTTTTCTCACCACCACGATGACGGACCGGAGGGTCTCCATCCGAAAATGAGATACGTGAAGACAGCGATTCACCCTTTTTAAATCCAGGTTGGGTCGCCATGATCCTTCCTTTTTTGGAACCACGAAGTAAATGGAGTATCGACTGCATCCTAACTGGTCGGCAAGAACCGGGACAATTGCTCTGAGTTGTAGAAGCCGCTGCACCGTTTCCTGCACCGCTTTTCGCTTTGCCAGAGCGGTGCACGGCGACCGAACGAAAGAATCGGTCACCAGCCGCTGTAGTTCCAGCGCATAACCCTCTCGGATCACCTCCAACACCCATTGATCGGACGTGAGCTGGGTCCAGGCAGGGTAAAAGTCCCGTAGCCGACCTCCTACGGGAACTAGCCCCCCTGGACCCCCCTGACTTCATTGTGACTTCTTAAAGGAAGAGGACGAGGACGCAGCGGTAAAACCTCTGTTTGCTCCGCGAAACCCCCGAAATCCCTGGGATCTACTAGGAAAACACCCTCGCTGCGTCTGCCCCCCCCTAGGGGAGGTGAACCGGCGAAAGTCCCGCTGCTGACCCCGAGGCCCCGGAGCCGCACGGCCCTGTTTCTGTTTGTCCTCCGGCAACCTACCTCCCTTGGACTCTCCTAAATCCTTCACCAATTTGTCCAAATCCTCGCCAAAAAGCAGCTTTCCCCTAAAGGGAAGCCTATTCAACCTGGCTTTGGATGAACCATCGGCTGCCCAATTCAGCAGCCAGAGACATCTCCGTCCAGCAACCACCGAAGCCATACTCTTCGATAACCCCCGGATCAGATCATAATGAAGGTCGGCCAGATACGCCGCCCCTGACTCCAACCTGGATGCCTCCTCGGACACCTCTCCCGAATGGTCGCCCTGGACCCGCTGCGCCCAGCGCAAGCAAGCCCTCGCCACCCAGGCCCCACAAATAGAAGCCTGCAATGACAAGGCATTCGCCTCAAAAACCTGCTTCAGCAAAGTTTCCAACTTACGGTCCTGCGCATCCTTAAGAGCCGCTGACCCCTCCACCAGGATAGTAGTCTTCTTGGTCACTGCTGACACTGCGGCATCCACTTTAGGAGCCCGAAAAATCTCTCGATCCTGATCTAGGAGAGGGTACAACCTAGCCATTACCCTGGACCCCTTAAGGGCAGCCTTCGGCATGTCCCATTCTTCCTGAATCATTTCTTTAAACACCCTATGTACCGGAAAGGCTCTCTGCGTCTTCCGAACCGCCTGCAACAGGGGATCCTCCAGAGACGCATCCTCTGCCGGACCAGCATCCGGCATATTAAGCGCTTTAAGAGACTCCGCTATTAGCGCTGGTAGCTCGTCCCTACGGAACACCCGAACCACTCGTGCCTGGTCCTCTTGCTCCCTAATCTCACCTTCCTCCAGATCCTCCGGATCCCTTTCAGTGTCCGCCTCCTCCGAACGCAAGTCCTCTGAGGCGACAGATAGATCTAGGTGATCCCTAGCTAACCTAGCCCTCTTGGCACAGACGCCAGGCACTTCAGTTGACAAAGGTGAGCTCAGTCTCTTCTGCCCCAGCCCGGCCGCGGAGGCACCTGCTGACGGTACCCCCTGAGAGCCAGCCAAGGTCTTTTGGAGCAATGCCATAAAGTCTGACGAAAAAATTGACGCCAAACTCCCCACGATAGGCTGCTGAGACAGCTGGAGCTGAGATCCGGAAGCTGCACTAAGCCCCGGCTCAGTAGCAGGCAACCCTGGAAGAAGGGGCTCTCCCCCCTCTACCAAATCTTCCTGCACCTCAGGCTCCGGCGCGGGGACTATCTCCCTGGCCTCCAACTCCGGAGCACAGCCCCTACAAACGCCATCCTGAGACACTGAACTGCGCTTAGCCCCACACAAGAGGCAGAGCTGCTTGGAAGGCATGCCGTTCAGAACGCAGCCAATCTCAATCCAAGAATAAAAACTTTTCTTTTGGTCTAATCCCCTCAGACTCGCACCCCCAGGTAAACCCCGAAGGAATTAATCAAAAACGAAGCACTGAGCCCGAGATATGGAGCGTCAAAGCCCAGGAATTTAAACCGGCGATTTTTCCCGCTCCTCACACACGCGGTTTGGCCTGCTCCGAGAACGCTGCTGCTTCCCGCCTAAAAGGGGGCCGCTTACCTTACAGAGAGAATGCGGATGAAAAGAAGGCCCTGCTCGGACCTCGACACACAGCTCCGTCGGAGATTTATCAGCTGAGCTCTCCGATGCGGCTTCTCACTGCCCCCAGCAGTTGTGATTGACATCCGAAGCGCTAAGCACCGGCAGGCATGATTTATCTGCATGCGCTGAGCTCATGAAACCTCCGGATCCGGTCCCCTGCAAACCGGGACGGTAACCGGGTACGGGTGCTCTCCCCCCCCAGCCCCAGAACCACCAACTGAGGTCCCTGGCTCCCAACTATTCCCCCCGAAGGAAATAGGAAGGGGGGGAGGGGCAGAAGATCTCAGGCAATGGAAAGCAGCTTAGCCCTCAGCACAGCAGGCAGAGAAAATAAACAAACTCTTCCCTGCTACCAAACCTTTTTTTTTTTTTTAAATCCTACCACTCTAATCGTTCCTCTAGTGAGCCCTGAAACCCCTGGGCTCACCACCCGTCTAGCTGCTTTGGAGACTGATAAACTGGAGTGTGGAGGCGGTGCCAGCCCTTATATACGGTGACATCACAGGAGTGAAGTTTCTCAGTCTCCAAAGCTGCTAGAGGAGGTTGACAACCCACAGATTCCGGGACTAGACAGGAGGGACGATCAGGAATATAAATTTATTGTGAATATTTTACTGTCTATGAGATGATCTATTGATTTTGTGAAGCTGACATACAACTATGATACTGATAGGTATACTGTAGAAAAGAAGGTACTGTTTGAGGAATGATCTAGAGTTTGATAGATAAAGATTTAATGTTAAAAAATACGAAGTCATATATTTGAGCTGCAAATATTCAAGGGAGTTGTACAGAACAGGAGGGGTGAAGTCCCTCTTTGCTCAAAACAAGAGCAGGATCAAGTAAGTTATATCGCTCAGCTATCATACTAGTCTCAATTTGACCAACAACTCTTTAACATAGCCTAAGGTTATTTGCCACAATTAAAATTCTCAGTTCAATGGATGTAAATGTAGGTGAAAACTCTTTCAAATGCTTAATAAAAAAGACATGTTCCTGTATTTATTTATATAGTTTCCTTGTTTCACCCTGTTTCATATTATCATTCTTTTCCTTTTTCCAACACGTTACATGGTGGAGGCAAATACAGTGACGGAATTCAAAATGGCATGGGACAGATACGGTGGATCCCTTTATAGCAAGAGGATAAAATCTAAATTAATTTAACTATTTCTTATACCTCAACAAATAGAGAGGGATGACCTGCAGGGAGCAGCAGGTATAACCCTACAGAAAGGCACTGAGGGGGTGGCAGGTACAGCTACTCTAGCCACCTTACTGGGCAGACTAACATACTGGTCTTTATCTGCATTCATATACTATGTTACTATATATCTTGTTCACTTTGTTAACATGTAAACCGCTTTGACGCGTTGATAAAGTGGTACATAAAAACAGCTAAATAAATAAATGTTCCTAGAATGTAGCAAAGAACTTTATTGTAGGATTTAATAAGGATGCAGAAATACATAAGTATGCTGCTTACGCGGACGATATATTATTTTGATAACATCTATTGTGTCAGTGTGCAACTTGTTAAAATTGGTGGATTGTTTTTCTTTATTTTCAGGCTTTAAGGTTAACTGGAGTAAAAGTGAGTTGTTTCCCCTGAAAGGTCTCGCCACTCAGGATGATCTGGAAGCCTTTCCATTTCAATGAAAAAAAAATCCAATCTCTAAAATGGGAAAAAACACAGCTATAATTTTTAAATGTTGGAAGGCTCACTATATGTAGGGGGAAAGAGGAAAACCCCTCCGAACAGAGAGCCACGCCGTTTTAATCTTTTTTTTATGTGTGCAAAGTGAAAACTTACGCAAGAACAGCCCGAAGCCAACATGCCAAGAAAACCTTGTTGGTTTACTAAGTTGGTTGTTTTAAAACATGTACTTAGCTGGTAATTGGAGCCGTAAAATTGTAATCAGCCAAACTGCAGCAAGAGGAACCAGCCAAAGATAATCCACCAAAGGTAACGTGTTCAGTGTCCAAATGAGACACAGTACCATGTTTCGGGTCCGAAAACCCTGTCTCAAGCGTTACTTTGATTAAAGAAACAAGTGGAAATCACCGTCAACAGCTCCACAGGTGCAGCAGCACAAAGTGTCACTCGAAGATTCAAAAGTTTCCTCAATGAGGATAGCGTCTGATGTCACATTCTAAGGATTTACAGGACAGACTCATCCATTGGGGTTATCCTTTACACATCATTAGAACAGCTTTTAAACAGGCTAAACATGTACATAGGAAGTGGCTTTTGGACTCTACTTCCGATTTTCGGGATAAATCCTCTAATGTACTGGATAAAGTTGTTGGGAGTATTTCCCTATATGATAGGGTCTTCACAGATTAACATACTACGTAAACACTGGCACATATTGGCTCTCCATTCATGTTTTGACAAGGATCTTATGATAGCTTTTCACCGAGGCAGTAATATGCAGGACAAATTGGTTCCTGTTGGCAACATCTTTTGACAGGCCAAACATTTGTTACTAAATGGCACACTACATGCATTTCCACTTTTGTGGTCTATTTACTTACCTGCCCTTATGGACTGCAGTATGTTGGACGAACTACTCGTGCCATAAAAAAACATTTGTCAGAACACAAATCTAGGATCCATACTAAGACATTGTCAGCTCCTTTGGTTCCTCATTGTGTTCAATTTAAACATTCTTTTCTGGACTTTAAATGGCGTATTATAGACCACGCCCCCCTTGATCCTCGGGTGGGGGGGGGGGGGGGTGATCGGGAACATCGCCTTCAAGTTTTAGAACAACGTTGGATTTTTATGCTCAACAGTGTTATCCCGAATGGCTTGAATTCAGAACTTGATTTATGGAGCACCACTGGATCATGACTGTTCCCTGGTTCATTTTCACTTTTCATTCTGCTTTTATTTTTGTCCCTGTTGATTCTCCATAGCAGTGCAGTAATGTATTTAAGCCTGCCCCTTTCTTGGTGACATCAGACGCTTTCCTCATTGAGGAAACCTTTGAATCTTCGAGTAACACTTTGTGCTGCTACACCTGGAGAACTGTTGATTGCGATTTCCACTTGTTTCTTTTATCAAAAAAACACTTGAGACAGGGTCTTCGGACCCTGTAACATGGTACTGTGTTGCGTTTGGACACTGAACATGTTACCTTTGGTGGATTATCTTTGGCCGGTTCCTCTTGCTGCAGTTTGGCTGATTACGATTTTACAGCTCCGATTGCCAGCTAAGTACATGTTTTAAAACAACCTTGTTGGTTTACTAAGTTGGTTTTCTTGGCATGTTGGCTTCGGGCTGTTCTTGTATAAGTTTTCACTTTGCACACACATAAAAAAAGATTAAAACGGAGTGGCTCTCTGTTCGGAGGGGTTTTCCTCTTTCCCGCTACATAGTGAGCCTTCCAACATTTAAAAATTATAGCTGTGTTTTTCCCATTTTAGAGATTGGATTTTTCTTTTTTCATTGACTTTTGTTCTGATCTAATCTATGTGGTTCTTCTTTTTTTGTTTCAATTTCAAGACATCTTATGCAATCAAATATCTCGGTGAGCACTTTTGTGCGCTCCCTGCAGATACAGTATTATCAAATATAATTGTGATATTATATTTAAAGATTTAAAAGACAAGCTACAGTGCTGGTCCCCTTTGTGTTTATCCTGGTGGGGAAGACTAAAGACCATCAAAATGATGATCTTACCAAGCATTATGTACAAATTCCATATGTTCCCGGGTTACTGCCAGCATGTTTTTCTACTCTCAGTTAGATAAGAACCTTACAAGGTTTTATGGAAAAATAAAAGGCTGTGTATTGCCTTAGCTACCCTAAAAATGCCAAGAAGAAATGGTGAGGTTGGTTTCCCTGACTTTAAAATGTATCATACTGCAATGCACATGGATCCTAGATGAGTCCCAAGCTCTGTGGTTAATGATGGAAAAAAACTCCTGCAAAACCTCTCTCTCTCACTGCTCTGCCTACAATGGTTATCCCTGATTCTAAAATTGGCTCTCCATTGATAGATATTACCATTAGGGTACATAAAGAATTAGAGGTTTGTTGAATATCCCCATATTCAACTCTGTAGAGGAGTCTCTATGATACAATCCGCTACTGAGGGTAAATGGTAGAAAGATCTTTTGGAAGGGATAGTTTAGTAAGGGAATCCACAAAATTGGGCAACTGTTTGTTGAAGGAATCATGGTGAATCAGGATTACTTGATATTTATCTTTGGGATGTCCTCAACCAAAGCCCAGAGGATTACAGGTTTGGGCTTGGCTCAGGTTGCGCCCTGGGCAGGGGGGGGGAGGGGAGGATGGGGTTTGCTCTGTGTCTGATCTCCCTGACTTGGGCATGGCAGTTAAGGCGGAGGGCAGACCTACCTCCCGCTTTTATGCAAAGTTGAAGGCCAAACATTCTTCACTACTCGGCCTTTCGCAAGCTTGGGAATTGGATACTGAAATTTCACGATATAATTAACTGGAATTTTCTTTGGAGGCATACTGTTCATCCTACGATGTTCAGTTGTCTCTCTCAATCTCTATTTTTTCTGGGCCATCGTGCTTTATTGGACCCTCTTAGGATGTTCACAGCGGGTCTGATGCAATCCAATAGTTGCTGGCACTGTTCGGTCGGCATGGGATCTTTGGCCCATATGATCCATGATTGCCCTTTTAGTCAAGATTTTTGGAAAGGTGTATGGAAATATATTTGTGAGATATTTGGCCTGCATGCTAGATTATCTTTTCAAATTGTAATTTTCCGTTCACAAGGTATTTATTAATTAATTAATTTATTTAACTTTTTTTAAATATACCACTATCATTTTGAGTCAAAGCGGTTTACATGGTAACTTAAAATTGATAATGTACATTAAACAGAGACATTGATAACATGGATTTTTCTGAGGCAATGGAGGGTTAAGTGACTTGCCCAAGGTCACAAGGAGTGTTAGTCAGAATCGAACCCTGGTCTCTTGGTTCCCAAGCCAGTGCTCTAACCATTAGGCAGAGTTTTACTAAATATAATGAACTACTCTTTAATATTTTATTATCCCTTGCTATACAACAAATTTTCTGAAGCTGGAAGGATACTTTTCAGTTAAATGTAACTTTATGGTGGCACACAGTCTGTCTCATTCTTAAATTAGAAGGCGCTGCATCTGTATTTTCTAGCTGTATAGTGAATGTTGAAAAGATTTAGAAAACTTTAGATGTTAATTGATTATAAAATTTTTCTGATTTGGGTGTTTTCTTTTTTCTTTTTTTTTTCTTTTTAAAAGGATCTCTGTTTTTTTCTTCTCTTCTTTCTCTTGGGAGGTGTTGAATATATGAGACATATTTGTTTGCTTTCTCTTGTAATTGCTTATTTTCTCTTTTAAATTATAAATAAAATGGGAAAAAAAAGAAACACTCATCTGCAGCTGCAACTGCTTTGACTAGTGTACTGAAAAAATCTACCTTAACAAGAAATAATTTTAGAAAAATGAAGATGCCATTGTACTAATTACTTAAATATAGGGGCATGTTTACTAAAGGCTAATGTGCATTAATGTGTGCAAAATGTCGCTGTGCACATAGAAATAAATGACCATGGAGGCACTGTGTGTTAACATTTGTTAATACAAGTTAACCTTTAGTAAACATGCCCCTTAGATACCTACCTACTATACACTAATAAAGTGAAATATCTCAAACAGCATTAGAAACAGTATTAAAAATTACCTTTGAAGGCTTCAAGCTCCTTTCTGTCAAAAAAAATTGAAAAAGAGAAACACATTCAATATAAGTTCCTGCAAATATATTTCTTTTTACTCTTAAATATAATGTCATGATCCCCTCATAGCTACTTTTATAGCATTAGTGGGCATATACAGTGCTATAATAATTGTTACTGTCAGAAACACTGAAGTTAAACATTACTGGTTTAAATGATGCACTATGGCAATGTTGATATTTTCCTCATGGTACTCAAGAATTCACTTTCTTTTTTTTTAAGCAGATAGTCACTTTGGCTTAGGTTCTTAAAAACTAAAATCATTTAGAGAACTGTAAAATACAGACAATTTGCAAGGTTACAATTATTATTGTTAAGATTATTACTATAACAGTTTAAACATATTAAAAGGTTTACAATTTAGAAAATTCTTAAAAGCCTAGCATACTTTCTTTCTTTGTCACTCTCTCACTTTGAAACTCCTTGCCAGTTTATCTACGCAAGAAAACCTATTTAAGCCGTTCTAAGTCGGTGCATTAGGCTCCTTTTCTGGCCCTATTCAAGTCCAGGCTGATGACCCATCTCTTTGAGGCTGCTTTTGGATCCTGATGCTCCTCATTCTCTATCTACAGCACTCTGTATACCTTGTAGCACTATACAAATGATTAGAAGTATTAGTAGAATATCTTATTTTTCCTCTAGCCTATGGTGGGGTAACGGAAGGCTCAGCTGCATAATTTTTCCCTTCCCATTTTTGCCTTTAAAAACTGTATTTGTTATTTAATTTTTTAGTTTAATTCCTCCTCCCTTATTTATTTTTATCATGAACTGCTTTGATGTTGAGTTCTGAGGAAGATGGTATTTCAAATATAAAAAACCGACCAGATGGCAAGATCACATCCCAAGACCAGCAAGGCAGCTAAATCATGAATACTGTAAAGCAAATTTCCATATTTTATGTAGACTAGCTTCTATTCTATGAAATTTGAAGCAGTGAAAGAAAACTATGTACATATAGTGCTGAGAAAAATTTTGTGAACCCCCTACAATGATCTGTATTTTAACACAGTTTATACTTAAAATGTTTCTATCCTTATTTAAACCCTATCCCAAGAGAAAGATGATCCTGTTGAATAAATAACTCAGGTAAAAAGGATACATTCTAATTTATTTTAAAAAAATGATTCAATGATAAGTATTCTTGTGTAAAAATGTATGTGAACCCTCAATTCAGCAATTGGTGGCACCTTTTTGAGCAGCAGTAACCTTGAATGTTTACTGTAACTGTTATCAATTCCTGACATCACCCTCAAGGATTTTGGTTCATTCTTCCATACAGAATTGTTTCAGCTCTGACATTTGATAGCTTCCTTCCATTTTACATCTTGCCAAATTGCTTCAGGTCAGAACATAGAAAAAATGTATTGCTGCTCATCTGATTGGACAGGGATATAAGACCATTTCTAAGCATTTGGGATTCTACCCATCCACTGTTCACAACTGAAAAAAGTTGAAGACTACAGTCACTCTACCCAGAAGTAGTCATCCTGATAAAACCAGCAAAAGAACAAATGGCAAAATTATCCACATAGCCACAAACAAGCCCAGACAACGTAGTTACTCACCTGTAACAGGTGATCTCCTGGAACAGCAGGAATTTAGTTTTCACATATTGGTGATGTCAGTACCGACGGAGCCCGTGAGAGAATGCTCCCCAGTGTCCAATAGGAAAGCTTTTGGGAGCATCCCACTGCACCTGCATCACTGTCTTCCTGCCTTTGAGACTCTCCCTTCTCAGTTGAGTTTGTAACTGAGATAAAAGGAGAGAGAGAGAGAGAGAGAGAGAGAGAAACTCTACGACTCCTAGGGGAGGAAGGTGGGTTGTGAAGACTAAATTCCTGTTATTGCCGGAGATCACCTGTTACAGGGTGAGTAACTATGCTATCTCTGGGAATGTAGTCTTCACATATGGGACTCCCTAGCTCCCAGATGCCAGAGAAAAGTCCCCAGAATCGGTAGATTTGACTCAGAGCAGGTCTGAAGAGGGCATGGATTTTTAATGGACATCTGATATTGAAAATTCCGGGACGGAGGATAGGAGTTGACGTAAGTCTGAAAGAGCCTGACCAAACATGGCATCCCAATGGAAGTCCTTGTCCAAACAGTAATGTGCAGCAAAGCTATGCAGCGAAGACCAGGTGGCTGCTTTGCAGATTTCATCAATGGCTACAGAACGTAGGTTTGCCGTCAAGGCAGCCATGGCAAAAACATTATGGGCAGTGACATGACCTTCAAGCGATAGTTCTGCTTTATCATAACCGTATGAGATGCAATCTACTATCCATTTAGATAGAGTACGTTTGGATACTGGCAACCCAAAGTGACTGGGATCAAAGGAGATGAATAACAGAACTCTTACGGTGCTCAGCTGTCCTTTGAAGATAGAATGCCAAGGCACGCTTGCAGTCAAGAGTATGGAGGGTTGCCTCTGCCCTAGAGGAATACGGTCTAGGGAAGAAGACAGGCAGGTAGACAGACTGATTTGAGTCCTAAGGACCACCTTATCATGGGGGGAAGCATGTATAAGGCGGGTCAGCCATCAACGCTTGGAGTTCACTGATGCGTCTAGCTGAAGTGAATGCAACATGGAAGATGACATTCCAAAGAGAGAAACTTTAGCGAGGTTGTGGCTAAAGGCTCAAAGGGTGGCTTAAGGAGCTGACCTAAAACCACATTAAGATCCTATGCGACCGGTGGTGGCCTGATGGGGGGCTTGGTTAATAACAACCCTCTCATGAAACGTGTCACAAGCGGTTGTAAAGAAATAGGCTGTCCATCCAAGGGATGGTGAGTAGCCGCAATTGCTCTGAGGTGAACCTTTACCGAGTTTGTCTTGAGACCATAGGATAAAAGAGATAAGGAGAGCCTCCAATGGAGCTGAGAAAGGATTAAGATCCCTTTGGGTACACCAAGAGGAGTACCTACACCACTTAAAGTCATAGGAACGACTGGTAGAGGGTTTCCTGGAGGCTAGTAGGATCTCTTTTACATGTAGAGACCTTGCAAGACTACGCTTTCAGCAGCCAAGCCATGAGATGGAGAGACTGCGGACTGGGATGGAATAGTGTCCCCTCTTGCTATGAGAGAAGGTTGGGAGCTGATCCGAGACTGAGAGGGTGAGTCTGTGACAAATGCAGCAAGAGAGGAAACCATGGTTGACGTGGCCAGCATGGGGCTATGAGGATTATGTGGCCCCTGTCTGCTTGAAGCTTGAAAAGTGTTTTGAGAATCATGGGTATGGGAGGAAAGGCATACAAGAAATCCTGACCCTAGTGAAGGTGGAAAGCATCGACCTGTTGACGACTGGGCATTGGGGTTCTGGTGCAAAAATGAGGTAGTTTGGCATTCTGCAGAGTAGCAAAAAGGTCTTTCTCTGGAGTTCCCCAGGTGTGAAAGATGTAGGAGATTGTCTCCTGATGGAGAGATCACTCATGCAGTAGGGAGATCCGGACTCACTCTGCTAAAACATTTTGTTGTCCTGGCAGATATACTGCCTGGAGATGCATCTGATGATCAATGGCAAAGGACCAAAGATGGAGAGCCTCCTTGAAGAGGGTCCAAGAGCCCATTTTCCCCTGCTTGCTCACGTAGAACATAGCTACCTGATTGTCCATCTGGATGAGAACTCTGTGGCCTTGCAGCTGTTGAAACACTTTGAGGGCACTGAAGACTGCACGAAGCTCCAGCAAATTTATTTGGAATTTTGACTCCTGCTCTGTCCAGAGGTCATGAGTGGAGAGAGAGTCCAAGTGGGCTCCACAACCCAGTTTGGAGGCATCTGTTGCCTCCACATCAATGTATCTTGACATCTGAAAGGGTGACCCTACGAGGAGGTTCCCTGGGGTAGACCACCAGAGTAGGGAGCTCATGAGAATGTCTGTGACTTTGATTTTGTCTGTGAGGGTCCCAGAGGCCTGTTTCCACTGGGAGGCAAGAGTCCACTGAGTTGTCTGCATATGCAGACGAGCATATGGCACTACATGAACCATAGAGGCCATATGGCCTAATAGTTGTAGCATCTCTCTGGCTGAGAGATTGTTTTTGAACCTTGAGATGCTATCTGTACTAGGTGGGTACAATGATCCTGGGGTAGAAATGTCCTTGACAGTCGTGTTTCGAGAATAGCCCCTATAAACTCTAGTATTTGAGTAGGAACTAGATGGTATTTTGGAATATTTATCACAAATCCAAGATCCTGTAGTACCTGAATTGTATGAAGAAGAGATAGGTGAACTTCCTGAGAAGTGGCTGCCCTTATTAACCAATTGTCTAAGTAAGGGAAAACAAATATTCTGAGAGTCCTTAGATATGTGGCTATGACGCCATACACTTTGTGAAGACTCTTGGGGCAGAGGCAAGTCTGAAGGGTAGGACTCTGTATTGATAGTGATTTCCTTGGAAGATGAAGCGTAGATACCTCCTATGCTCTGGATGAATGAGAATGTGGGTATACACTTCTTTAAGGTCTAGAGAACAGAGCCAATCCTGACTCTGGAGATAAGGTAGAAGGGTTCCTAGTGAAATCATTTTGAATTTCTCTCGAACTAGAAACTTGTTGAGGTTTCTGATATCTAAGATGGGTCTGTACCCTCCGTTCCTTTTTGGAATGAGAAAGTATGGAGAAAAGAACCCCATCCCCTTCTGAGATGTTGGAACCTCATGGCACACTCAGAGAAGAGAGGTAATCTCTTGCTGGAGGAGAGCAGTGAGTGGGAGTTGGGAATGATATTCTCCCACTAGAGTGGTGGGGATTCTGCTTTGTAGTTGAGGCTTGTATCCCTCTCACACTAGTTAGTGTCCACTGCTCTGAGGTTATGAGATGCCATCTGTGGGCATAATGGCAAAGCCTGCCTGCTATATGGAGGAGGTGGGAGTTCTCCAGAGGCAGAGTGGCAATGTTCTCTAGGAAGAAGTAAAAAAACAGGTGTAGATTGAGTCTGTGCTGCTGGTTGTGGTTTAGGAGCCTGTGGCTTCTTCTGCTGTTTAGGTGGCTGTTGCTTCCTCTGCATACCCCAAGGCTGGTATTGGGAAGTTGAGGGGCAAGAAGAGTAGAATTTTCTTCTTTTTACCATAGAAAGGATTCTTAACAGCTGCTTTTTTCTTGGTAGGGTAGGGAGTAACATTTGAAAGCCTATTGAGGGTGGTATTCTCAGACTCTAGCTCAGAAGCCTTATCTTGCCAATCCTTTCCAAACAGATTTTCTCCTGTACAGGGAATATTTCCCAGCTTATCCTGAACCCACTGTTCAAGGTCTGACGACTGAAGCCAGGCAATCCTACGGCCACCTATGCAGATAGGTGTTCTGTTAATGCATTCAAAGCAGTCAAAGTTTGCCCTGTTGACAAACCTGGAAACATTCTGGGCATGTTTGACTAATGTATGGTAGTCCGCCCTCTTGTCATCCGGGAGAAGAGGAGTCAATGACTCCAGATCCCTAGTCACCTCCCTAAGGAACATACTCATATAGAGTATGTATGAACTTATGCGGGCTGAAAGCATGGAGGCTTGAAAGCACCGGCAGCCAAAAGCATCGAGGGTTCGCGATTCCCTGCCCGGGGGATTTGAGGAGAGCGTTTTAGAGCTCTTAAATCAGTGCATAGCCTAATCCACTACCACTGAGTGGTGTGGAAGCTGCATCTAATGGAACTCAGTGCTTCCCGTTACCCAGTATCCGATACATGGTATCGAGTCACTGGGTATGGGGGAGAAATGGTGAGGACATCTTCCACATCCAGAACATAAGGCCCTGGAGTATGTGGTGTATAGGGAGAATAGTTGCTTCTTTAGGGGCTGTAGGATATTGCAGAATTTCCAACTTCTCTGCTCTGGGTTCTTTCTCCAATGCAGGAGTAAAGGCTAGGCCCCTCGCCATATCCTTGATAACCTTCTGGAAAGACATGGCTTCGGGAGGGGACATGCGTCATTGTGGAGATGGAGAGGGATCCTCAGGGAGACTTCTCATCTCTCTGGTACCGATCGATTCATCTTCTGAAGAATTGGAATCAGTAGATTAAAGAACTGGGGACGGACTCGAGGCCCGGCACGGGCGGGATTGTGTCCAGGGGAACAAAGCCCGATGCCGATTCTATGTGCATTGTCGGCTGTATTGGTACTGACGATACCGGTAATGTCTTGACTGGTACCAACACTGCTAATAGAGCCGCAAGACTCCACTCGATGCCTGGATATCAGTACCAGAAGCTTGGGCTACCATTCCAGAACATGGCACCAGGAGCTCTCTGAAGGTGGAGGCCTCGGGAGCATCCTGGACTCCTTGTAAGACTTTGGAGGGGAGGCCCTCCCGCCGGGGTAGTTTGGCCGGCTGATCCACCTCTAGGGCAATACTCGAGGCATCTCCATTTTTAGACAGAGATCTACCTTTAGGAGGACACCCTGTTTCAATACCTGTGATCCATGTGGAGAAGATGATGTCCTCGATGACATCAAAACAAGGGAGACTGCATCTGAGAAAAACAGTGAGCCGAGTTTTGCAGCCTGATTTTGTAGGCCTCTCTTTGTCATCTTCTTGCATAGGGGACACTCAGATGGCTGGTGATCCGGGCTGAGGCATTTGAGACACCAGTCATGGGTATCAGTGGCAGAAATGGTACTACCAAACTTGGAACATTTTTTAAAAGCACTAGTTGTTTTTTCCATTGTGACAGTAGACTGGATGGAAGGCCTAACGCCGGAAATAGCGTTGAGTGCCTTAAGAATTAAAGGGTTTCTTTTTTTTCTCTTTTTCACAGAAAGAAGAAGTAAAGA
The DNA here is from genome assembly GCA_033557465.1 of Ichthyophis bannanicus. Lineage (NCBI taxonomy): Eukaryota > Metazoa > Chordata > Amphibia > Gymnophiona > Ichthyophiidae > Ichthyophis > Ichthyophis bannanicus. Next base: position 1,263,831,928 of record CM066031.1, on the reverse strand, counting down.
TGAAAGTTCAGTTCTGGCATCGATGGGAAGGCAGACACGACCACAAAAAAATAGGAAAGAAGAAATTTTCTGTGATGACAGGATTTGCTTCCTGCTGGTTGGCGGAAAACGAAGAACTGAGGAGGGAGAGTCACATAGGTGGGAAGGTAGCGAAGCAGGCATAGTGGGATGCTCCCAAAAGCTTTCCTATTGGATGCTGGGGAGCGTTCTCGCATGGGCTCCGTTGGTACCGACGTCACCCATATGTGAAGACTATATTCCTGCTTGTTCCTGGAGATTAGCATCTAACAATCAGAGATCTCTCTTGCTGTGGCTCATGTGAGAGTTACCATCAGGAAAAAATGAATGAGAATTGAGCTTGAAGGAGGACGGTAGGGAGAAACCACTGTCTTCTAAACAAGAACACTGCTATTTACCTCATGTTTGACAAGGATCACCTGGATGACTCACTAAACCTCTGGGATAATGTTTTCTGAACAAATGAGTTATTTGAACTTTTCAGTCACAACATTATTTTGTTTTGCGAGAACAAAATGCTACCTTTCAAAGTAAGAAACCTTATGTCAACTATCCAAATATGGTGGTGAAGGCACCGTGTGTGGAGTTGCTTTATATCAGGCCATTCACTTGCGAGCAGAAGGCGAGCCAAAAGTGAGTTATGTAGCAAGACAATGACCCCAAACATTTAATAAAAACTGCTGAGAAAAGCAAAGTAATCTGGCCAGAGTTCAATATGCTAACAGGCCAGCCAATTACTTAGGAGAGGGTTCAACAAATTCCAGTGCCAGGTCACCATGTGGTCCCTTTACACAAAAGCAGAACCAGGGATGAGGTTGGGAACTACAAACCGGTTAGTCTGACCTCTGTGGTGAGTAAAGTAATGGAAAGGCTGCTAAACAGAGGATAGTGAGGTTTCTGGAATCTAACAGATTGCAGGATTCAAGACAGCATGGTTTTACAAGAAGCAGGTCTTGTCAGAAAAATTTCATTAATTTCTTTGACTGGGTAACCAGAGTTTTGGACCGAGGGCGAGCTCTAGATGTGGTATACTTAAATTTCAGTAAAGCCTTTGATACTGTTCCGCATAAGCGACTTGGCTAGAAATTGGTTCAGTGGGAGGCAACAAAGGGTTCAGATAAATGGCACTCACTCTGAGGAAAAAGATGCTACCAGTAACATGCTGCTAGGTTCTATCCATGGTCTGATTCTTTTTAACATTTTTGTAAATGATATTGCGGAGAGGCTATCAGGTAATCTGCAAAGAGTAGACACCCAGGAAGAATTGTCAAGAATTTGGCATCTGAGATTTAATGCTAAAAAATGCAGGGTTATGCATTTGGACTGCAAAAATCCAAGGGAGAGTGTACAGTATAGAGGGCAAAGTGCTTCTATCCATGAAAGAAGAGCGTGACCTAGGGTGATTGTCTCTGATGATCTTAATGTGGATAAACAGGTAGAAAAGGCAATAACGAAAGCCAGGAGGATGCTTGGGTGCACAGGGAGAGGAATAGCCAGCAGGAAAAAGGAGGTGATCGTGCACCTTAAGTCTTTGGTGAGACCTAATTTAGAGTATTTTGTGCAATTCTGGAGACCAAAAGAATATAAACAGAATGGAGTCGGTGCAGAGGGTTAGCTACCAAAATGGTCAGTGGGCTTCGCTGTAAGGCATATGAAGAAAGTCTTAATTAATATGTATACTTTGGAAGAAAGATTTGTTCTGTTAAGCCAGCCGGGGCTGATGGGAAACAGGAAATGCCTGTTCCCATCAGCCCCAGCGGGCTTAACAGAGCCGCGAGAGGGAAACCAACCCTCCCTTCGTAGCTCTGAAAACCGCACCAAGGAGAGTGATCGAGGGAGAGCTCTGTTGGGCGGGCGGGGGCCCCGCGGGAGACACTTGATTCTGCTGCTGCCAGGGCGGCAGCGGCAGCAGCAAGTTAGTATTTTCTTTTAAAGTTTTTCTGGGCTGATGGGGGGTTAGGACTGGTAATGGGCTAGGGGGGGTCTAGGACTGGAAATGGGCTGATGGGGGGGTTAGGACTGGTAATGGGCTATGGGGGGGTTAGGACTGGTAATGGGCTATGGGGGGGGGTTACGACTGGAAATAGGCTGATGGGGGTTAGGACTGGTAACGGGCTATGGGGGGGCTAGGACTGGAAATGGGCTGATGGGGCGGTTAGTACTGGTAATGGGCTATGGGGGGGCTGACTGGAAATAGGCTGATGGGGGGCTAGGAATGGAAATGGGCTGATGGGGGGTTAGGACTGGTAATGGGCTGAGTGGAAGGGGGGACTTGAACTGCAAATAGCTGATGGGGATGGTGATGGGGACGGGGGCTTAGAATAGAAATGGGCAGAGTGGAAGGGGGCTTGAACTGCAAACAGATGATGGGGAGGGGGGCTTGGAATGGAAATGGGCTGTGAGGGGGGAGCTAGGACTGGAAATGGGCTGAGTGGAGGAGAGCTAGGACTGGAAATGGGCTGAGTGGGGGGAGCTAGGACAGGAAATGGGCTGAGTGGGGGAGGAGCTAGGATAGGACTGGAAATGGGCTGTTGGGGGGTGCTGAAATTGGAAATGGGCTGTGAGGGGAGGGAGCTAGGACAGGAAATGGGCTGAGTGGGGGGGCTAGGATAGGACTGGAAATGGGCTGTTGGGGGTGCTAAGATTGGAAATGGGCTGTGGTGTGGGCTTGGAATGAAATGGACTCATGGAGGGGCTAGGCTCATTGGGGGCTTGGATTAGAAATGGGCTGAGTGGAGGGGAGCTAGGATTTGACATGGGCTGATGGTGGGGCTAGGAAAGGACTAGAAATCGGCTGATGGGGGGATGGGATTGGAAATGAGCTGATGGAGGGACTCAGATAGGACTGGAAATAGATGGGGGAGCTAGGACTGGAAATGGGCTGATGGTGGGGCTACGATAGGACTGGAAATGGGCTGATGGAGGGACTAGAAGGGAGCAGATGCTGGGTGGGGCTGGAACTAGAAGGGAGCTGATGTTGGGGGAAGATTAGAATGAGATGGGGCTGGGAGAGTGAAATGGAGAGGGGAAAAATATTTTGTGTGGGAGGGAAGAAAAATCTTCAATTGGCCGGGTATTGGGAGAGTAAGTGGGGATTGAGGATGGAGGGGTAACATTTGAGTGGATGAAATAGGAATGAGGAAAGAGCAAAAGGAGAAAGATTAGTATGTTAAAGCAGATGTAGAGAGAGAATGGAAAAAAACTAGAAGAGAGAAGAAAGGACAAATGGACAGCAGATGATGGAGAGTTAGCAGAAGACACGAAGAAACCAGAAGAAAGTGGCTGAAGCAATTGCAACTGAAAAAAAATGCACAAAAGGTAGAAAAATATCTCTTTATTTTGAATTTATTAACTGGAATATGTCAGCTCTGGGAAATGTGAATCATTAACATCTGCGCTTTATTTAGTACAAGAGGAAATTAATTTAGAGTTTTATTTCTACAGTGTTGCTGTACATTCCAAATTTGGCTTTTGGGGTTCCCAGTTTAATTACTGTCTTCCTGTTTCTAAATTGTGATTCCTTGTTTGGTGATGTCTATGTTCTGCATGTGTAACTGAGCTGAGGTATTCTGTTTATGTAATTCCTATTTGACATTGCCACGTGTTCTCTTTCCCCAGTAGGTCAGGTATTGTTGTTCTCTGAAATGAATTGGCTTAATATTTGCAGTGTTGCCTTTTGATAGGTAGGGTCTGGTGCTTTATGAGTCCTGGTAGTGCTGTTATGATACGGTGGGTTTGCTATTGGTTCTAAATGGGCAGTGTCTGTAGTAGTTCCTAATGTGCCTGGCGGTTGGCACTGGATTATAGTAATGTAGAAATCTTTTAGTCTTTCTTTATCCATACGCTCATTAAGAGGCATGTTTACTAAAATTTAGTGTATGGTAACATTATGCAAATATTTATGCAAATGAGACCCCACACCAAGTCTCCGCACATGGCCCTGCACCCCCCCTTGGGCTGCCCCTGGCTGGGGCAGGATAGGGGCTGGGAGGCCAATTGGTTAGTTGGGGCAGAGATAAGGGATGAGAGGTGGCAGACTGACTTGTGGGGATGGGAATAGAGGATGAGGGAGTGACTAACTAGCTTGTGGGGGTAGGGTCTGGGGAGGCTTGCTTGGGTAGTGAGGGCTAGCTGATTTAAGGGAGGAGGGAGATAGTGGGATAGAGGAGGAAGACTGATGGGGAGAATGTGCTAAAACAGAGACTGGATAACAATGTAGTGGGGAAAGCACAAATATGGGGGTGACAGGGCAGGGGGTGGAGAGAATGAGACTGACTGAGTGATGACAGGGTAGGGGCAACAGAAAGGATGAGGGAGGGGGCTGCTGGCCATGTATTTTTGTCAGTGTCCTGCAGGGGTACATCAAGGGCCTGTTTTACTAAGCTTTTTTTTTTCTCCTTGGATAAGAAATGGGGGAAAAGCCTTAATAAATCAGGCCCTAAAAAGAGCTATGGTAGATCTCAAAAGAGATATCCCCCCTCCTCCCAACTTCAGTGGGAACATGAGGGAAGGGATGGGGATGAGAATGAGTAAAATATGACCCATATTATATTTCTTCATCAGACTACATGCTGTGGTATTCTATGCTGAGTGGCATCAATAGTTTTTTTGATAAACCATAGTACAGACTATTGAAGTAGTCTAATCTATTACTAAAGCATGAATTAAGGTGACAAAAATCTTTATAATCCAGAAGGCCTTGAATATGTCATAAAAGCCTTATATTTGCAATGGAAAAACATATAACGCGTAGTTACCCAACTGTAACAGGTGTTCTGCCAAACAAGACTACTTTACCAACCTCATCTCCTCCTCAGCCAACTCCTCACATCAGCTCTATTCAGTTTTCCGTTCTCTTTTCACCTCCCACTCCCTTGCTTCTCCGATCCCGTCCCCTATCATTCCAGATCCTACTCTATTGGCCTCGCATTTTGCCTACAAGGTCCTCTCTTCGTCTCCTCTTCCCTGCTTGTCCTCCCCCTCTCTCTCTCCCTCCTGTGATCCCCTCCTCCTCCCCTTCCCCCCTCTCCCCCTACATTCCACCTGCCCCCCCCCCTTTCCCATCTCTGGTCCTCATTCCAGCCCATCACCCTCTCGGAACTATCCAAGGTTTTTGCTACCATCCGTAAAACATCTTGCATTTCTGACCCCATTCCCTCTCGTTGGCTACTAGACCCCTCCCTAGCCCTCTCCCCACCGATCCTCTCCATCTTTAACTCTAGTCTCTCATCGGGTACTTTCCCCTCCATCTGGAAGCATGCCTTGATCCATCCTATCCTAAAGAAGGGTTCCCTGGACCCCTCTTCTCCTACCAACTGGCGTCCCATTTCAAACCCCCCATTTCTTTCTAAATTCCTGGAAAAGCTGGTCTTTGCTCAACTTTCCTCCCATCTTGAAGCCTCTCTAGCCCTTCATCCCCGTCAATCTGGTTTTCATCCTGGCCACAGCACAGAATCCATTCTTCTCTCCCTCCTCAATGAACTGCATGCTGCTCATGACCTTGTTAAATAAATAAATAAATAAATGACCGTGGCTCTTTTTCTATCGCTGTTTCCCTTGATCTATCCACCACTTTTGACCTTGTTGATCACAGCACCCTTGTTGCACGTCTTCACAGCATCGGCCTCTCTGGCTCAGTTCTCCTCTGGTTCTGTTCTTTTCTCACTAACAGGTTTTTCTCAGTTTATTTTATTTAATTTATTTATTTAACTGCATTTATATCCCGCTTTTCACCGGGTCAAAGCGGTGTAACATGTAACATAGGGAGGGGTAATTTCTTTTAGGGTGGGGCCATCGCCAGGGTCAACAATTAATGATTATGGGTGAACATAGACATGTTTTACTTCTGCTGAAATCTACGTGTGGGGTCATGGTGGTTCTCTCAGGACATGCTTCCTCTTCCCCTACCCCCCTTCATTGTGGTGTCCCCCAGGGCTCCGTCCTAGCACCACTTCTGTTCAACATTTTCCTGGCCCCTCTCACTCTCTTAGATCAGCAGCATAGTATCTCCGCCTATTACTATGCAGATTATATTATCCTTATTCATCACACAGACTCCTCCACCCCCAATATTAGTCCCCTTAACGCTTGTTTATCCTCCGTAGCCTCTTGGCTATCCTCTAACTTTCTACATGTTAACCTCTTCAAAGACTCTGCCATTTGGTTTACCCTCTGGCAGCCCAGCTCCCCCTCTTGTCCCTCTTCTTTCCTCCTCTCCTATTCCTGTTGTCACACATCCATATGTTATCTAGGTGTTACCCTTGATTCGTCCCTTTCCTTTAAAGATCACATCTCTTCCGTAGTCCAGCGCTCCTTCCATAATCGGAGACAACTCTGTGCAGTCCGCCCTTTTCTTTCTGTCCCCTCCCTGACCATGTTGCTCCTGTCCCTTGTAATGTCTCATCTGAACTATTGCAATGTCTCCTTAGCCGGCTTTCCCCAAACCCAACTACGTAGACTATAACTCGTCCAAAATACAGCCGCACGTATCCTGACCCACGCCTCCTGTTCAGATCACATCACCTCCCTCCTTATACGCTTGCACTGGCTCCCAATTCCCTTCAGGATTCAGTTAAATTCCTCATCTTTATCCATAAATCAATCCATACAGGTACCCCTCTATCTCGTTGACTCGGTCCACACCCCTCACCGGTTTCTCAGGTCCATTCATTCCAATCATATGTGTCTTCCTTCCCCATCCCAGGCCCATCTAGAACCCACTCGCTCTTCAGGCTTCTTTTTCCTGGGTCCCCGGCTCTGGAACTTGCTCCATTCCGCTTGCCGTCTGGAACCCTCCTTCAACACCTTTAAGGCCAGACTAAAAACCCACCTTTTCTGCTCTGCCTTTGACCTCCCCCCTCCCCTTTGTCCCCAGCCCCCCCCCTCCCGTTGATGTTAAGCCCCTTTCTCTCCTCTCCCCAGTGTAGTGGTCACCCTTTGCTCTTTCCTCTAATCTTGTCTCTTCTTTCCTGTCTACATTTACTGGCGTTCTTTTTCCTTTTCACAGCAGTTCTACCTTATTTTAATGTTTGTAAACAGCTTTGATGCTTTTTGTATGAGTGCTATATTAACTTTATAATAAAGATAAAAATAAAGACTGCAGAAATCAGTCCTCACATATGGGTGACGTCAGTGCCGATGGAGCCTGCATGGAAACTCCTCCCCAGCTTTTTAAGAAAGCCTTTGGGAGATGTATAATGCATGCATGGTCCCCTTCCAGTCTAAGGGTGCCATCTTGCCTCTGTATTATAACATAGCACAAGACAGCAAAAAGAAAAGCAATTCCACAGGGAGGGAGGGAGGGTTGTGAGGACTGATTCCTGCTGTCTCTGGAGAACACCTGTTACAGGTGAGAAACTATGCTTTCTCTGGGAACAAGCAGGAAGTCAGTCCTCACATATGGAGCTCTCCAGCTACAGGCTTCTGAAAAATCTTGTAAAAGTCATGGGTGACCACCATGGCCTGTGTGCTCTAGCGAAAGCCCAGCCTGGTCTTAAGCGAAGGTAATGCAGTCTGTGACCCGAGTGGACAGGGTATACTTAAAGACCGCTGTCCCCAGTCAATTCGGGTCATAGGAAACGAAGAGCTGTGAGGAGCGGCGGTGGGCCCGGGTATGCTCCGGATAGAAGGACAAGGCCCGCTTGCAGTCCATATTGTGGAGCACCGCCTCTGCCCTGCTGGAATGGGGCTGCAGAAAGAATGTGGGAAGTACCATCTCCTGGTTGAGGTGGAATGGAGACACCACCTTTGGGAGAAACTTGGGATGTGTGCGAAGCACAACCCTGTTATTGTAGAACCTCGTATAAGGTGGGTGAGCCACCAGGGCCTGGAGCTCGCTGACCCTGTGAGATGAGGTGAGTGCCACAAGGAAGACCACCTTCCAGGATAGATTCTTGAGGTGGCACAAGCCAAGAGGCTCAAATGGTGGCACCGTGAGTTTTGAAAGGACTATGCTAAGGTGCCATTCCACCACTGGGGGGCAGACGGGTGGCTTAGAAAGTAGTAGGCCCCTCAGGAATCGAGTTACGAGGGGCTGAGCAGAGAGGGGATTACCCTCAACCAGGTGATCGTGCACTAAAAGTGCACAGAGGTGAACTTGACTGAGTTGGACTTTAACCCTGCCTGGGACAGGAGGAGCGGGTATTGGAGTACCAGCTGGTCCAAACAGGACAAGGGATTAATTTGCCTCTCCACGCACTAAACCGAGAACCTTCGGCACTTGAAGGCATAGGCTTGGTGGTGGAAGGCTTGCATGAAGCCAAGACGACTGATTCTACCTCACTGTAGAGATCAAGATGGGCCAAGGCTACCCTTTCAGCAGTCAAGCTGTCAGAGACAGGGACCCCAGGTTGGAGTACAGGAGAGTACTATCCTCCTGCAAGAGCAGGCTTGGGTCACACCCCAGAGGGACCAGGGGTGCCTGGAACAGGCGGAGGAGCAGCGGGAAATATGGCTGCCAGGCTGACCAAGGAGCCACCAGTATCAATGTGGCTCTGTCGAGCTGGACCTTGAACAGGGTCTTGGCGATCAGCATAGGCCCTCCGTCCACAGGATGAAGAACGCATCTGCTGTCACCCACAATGGATGTGGCTGCCTGGAGTAGAAGTGAGTTAGCTGAGCATTGGCCAGGCTGGCAAAGAAGTCCATTTGTGGGAGCCCCTAGAGGCGGAAAATTCGACTGGCCACCCTGGGGTCCAGCCACCACTTGTGAGGTTAGAGGACTCTGCTGAGCTGGTCCACCAGGACGCTGCCTGTATGCACACTAATTATATCTTTGGATTTATCATCAGTGTTTGATATTGTAGATCAAAGAACTCTTCTTTCTCGCCTCTATGATGCTGGTTTACGTGGCACGGCGTTACAGTGGTTTCGTTCATTTCTCAGTTCATGCACTTTCTCTGTTCATTCTGGAAACCAGTCATCCTCCCCTGCCCCTCTATCCTGTGGGGTACCGCAAGACTCTGTCCTCTCCCCCCTTTTATTCAACATAGTCATCGCTCCTCTGCCCCTCTTGATTCAGCAATTTCCGGTCTCCACTTACCTATATGCGGATGATATTGTTCTTCTTTTTCACTCATCTCCAGTTAACATAGATATCTCCCCTCTTAATGACTGCCTCTCTCAAATTATGTCCTGGCTTTCCTCCAACTTCTTACATGTAAATACTTCAAAATAAAGAGTCCATCAAGTGCACCCAGACGACCAAGAAAAGAACCTTCGCTTTCTATGCCCCGAAATGCTGGAACGACCTTCCACCAGAAATAAGATCGATCAAAGACCTTATTCAGTTCCGTAAGGCTATCAAACACCACATTTTCCTACTTCACTGTGCACAAGCATCCACCCCGCCTCTGATCATCCACACACCAACGCCCACAAACCTTTCATTCTCTACATAGATAACTCTGTCACAAGTATTTTTGAGCTTGCCTTAGCTCTTCTTGAAATACCAACCTAATCTAATTATGTTTGATGTACATATGTATATAGTTTCCCTGTTGCTCCAAGTTCAATCTCCTGTTACAATGTAAGCACAGAACAGTCTTCTGACTGTGCAACCTTTATTATATATATTCAGAACTTACACATTAATTTCTCAAAAACTGATGTACTATATATCACTAAAAACCAAACATACACACCCCCAAGCACCATCACCCTTGATAACCATGAGATCAACATAAAAAAAGAAATAAAATACCTAGGTGTGATACTTGATAATAAGCTTAACATGGATTCACACATAAAATATCTAACAAAAAACATACACTACAAACTTAAGACATTGAGACAACTAAGACCTTTAATGCACTTACAAGACTTCATAACCATAATTCAAGCTATCATAACCCCACACTTTAATGGCATCACAAATCAAAATATTAAAAAGATACAACTAACCCAGAACATAGCAGCAAGAATAATAATGAATATAAGCGCAATAGAACATATCACACCGATCCTGGCTGAACTCCATTGGCTACCTATTTACAGCAGAATAAAATACAAGATTCTTCTAACCACATTTAAACTAATAAATAACTTGCACCATCTGTACTCAATACACTCATAAATGTAGAAATTGATAAACGCTCACAAAGGAGTAGAAACACAAACACCATAGCAGTACCAAAAGATTACACAAAAGCTAGAAAACAAACCAACAAGAGAGCCTTCTCACATCTCATTACACTACAAAGGAGCAGAATCTAACCAGACTACACAAAGAGACACAGGTTAACAACCATACTACAAATATCTATAACTACGTGCTTTGAAGTTTAGAATAATGTATACAACCACAAGTGATAAATGATATAATTTGTAAATATCTACAATGTAAATATGTTCTAATAGTTTAATGTTCAAACTTTTATATTGTTCTAATAGTTTAATGTTCAAACTTTATATTGTACCTGTATCTAGTTCCACCTGTTCTATGTAAAATGACTTGGTATGATATTACCCATACCATATTACATACTGTTCATTGTAAACCGCACTTGATACTTGGGAAAGAGCGGTATAGAAATAATTGTTAAATAAATAAATAAATAAATAAATATGTAAACCGCACTGATAACAAAGAGCGCGGTATATAAAAGTTGTTAAATAAATAAATAATAAATAAAATCAACTGCAATGTGGGTATCCCTAAGTACTCCATGTCCTACCATTGCCCCACAACTTGCATCCACCTCCATCCCTTTAGTATCTTCTTTCCGGTATCTGGGCGTCACTTTAGACGCCTCACTCTCTTTTCATGAACATTTATCTCTTCTCATACGCCATTCATTCTCAGCTCTCAGACAGATTAGAGCAGTCCGTTCATTTTTGCCTCCATCATCCATTGCCACTTTAGTGCTTGCACTAGTTATTAGTAGATTAGACTATTGTAACGTAATACTGGCTAATTTACCCCTTTATCAACTTCGACGTTTACAACTAATCCAACATACAGCTACACGGCTTGCTTCAAATGCTCGACGATCGGATCATGTTACTCCACTTTTGTTTAGTCTTCACTGGTTGCCACTTCGTTTTCGGGTCAAATATAAAATATTAATTTTAACCCACCGGGCGCTCTATTTGTCAACTCCGTTATACCTATCTGATCTCATCTCTTTACATACTCCTTACCGTCAATTACGCTCCCTTCATGCCAATCGCCTCACTCTCCCATCTCCTTCGCAAGCACACCTAGAACAGACTCAGCATGCTACATTCTTTTTTCTCAGCCCAGCACTTTGGAATGCCCTGCCGTCTTCACTCCGTTTAGAACCTATTTACTTGACATTCAAGAATTTGCTCAAAACTCATCTGTTTAAACAAGCTTTTGACCTCAAAGAATGACCTCCCTAGCCTGTTGTCTATGTTTTGTTGCTTTCTCTGTCCCTTTCCTGTCTCAGATATGGCGTTCCTTTCTCCTTTTGCAGCAATGTTTTAATATTTTATTGTAAACCGCCCTAATGTCTTGACGTGGGCAGTATATCAAATGTAAATAAAGATAAAGATGGAGCAAAGAATCCCCCGGACTGCACTCCGTGACTGTAGCAGGACAAGAGCAATGTGCATGCAGGTAAATCGCAGAATCCTTCCAGTGTCACCAACTGAATGCATGATTTGGACATTCACAGAGGCCAGCCCTCCCCCTAAGCCTAGTTCCCTACAGGCTGCAGCTGCGCCAGGTGAGCTGACACTGTTGCCACGGATATAGCTCTTATGGCAGCTGGCATTAAACAAGCCTCTCACCTATGCAAATTGGTGTGTCCTGAGGCCTGGAGGCTCAGTCAGAGGTAAGGGTTGCAACATACACGTGTCCCCCCCCTGCTCCTTCCAGTCAAACCATCAGGCAATTTGGGAACTGCACAACAGTGTCATGTTGGGAGGTAAGTGTAGGGGAATGCTGTGGGGGTGGACCTTGACGATGGTGACAGCCACAGGTTGCAACTAGTTACTGACAACAAACCCTCTGCTTGTCAATGGTGTCTCTGACAGTATGTGGGGTTGCTGCATAGCTGACTTGCAGCATGTTGTATGCACAACCATGAAGCCTGGGTACCATGTGCATGCACAATGCTCACACTACTCTGGGGATACACACAGATACACACACATAACCCCGCTATGCAAAAGTGGTGCAGGCTGGCATTCTTACTAGCCCCTTAGGCCTCCTTTGATACTCCACCATCGTCAATGCTTACTCAGTGTACAGGCGCTATTAGCGCGCTCTGCATTGCTTGGGCACTATCAACGCTTGCTCAGCTTGCAGGCGCTATTAGTGCACTCTGCAATGCTCGGGCATTGTCAACACCCGCTCAGTGTGCCAGTTCTATTAGGGTGCTCTGCCATCCAGGCATGGGTGGTGCAGCGTCTCAGTGTGGCAGTTGAGTATGTGGACTCTTGCTGGAGGAACTGTTGAGGGTTGCATATGCTGATAAAGTTCTGGAAATGTAGGACAAAGTTAACACAACTGGACATCCCATTCCTGATACACAGGCTGGTCTTGAACCTGTGACCTTTCTCTAATATATACAGAGCAGCCATGTGGGTTCCTCAACCCATGGGTATATATGTGGTCATTGTCAGGATGCAGGAGGGCATATGCTGGGGTATGCCTATGTCTGCTTAGATCTCTGCAGGATCTGTGCCATGCTTGTCTGACAAGGTATGTTCGGCAGGTGTGGGTGAAGGTCATCTTGTTAAGTCTGTATGTTGCACTGCCTTGCTATGCTGCTGGTTCAGCTGACACTCATGACTTCCATATGGGATCTGCCCAGTCCCAGTGGCAGGCAGATACATAACCACACACATTCCAGACCATGGTGTCCTAGCTGAATGACCAACATACCCACTTCCTGGTGTGTGCTTATTGGGCAGTCATGGACTAATCTCATATTTGCAGACCACCATAGCTAGTTTGGATTCATATGTGACTCAGATGGTTGTAAATGACTGAGTACTTATTTATGGAGGAGTTCATGTTCAGATAATGGTTATCACCTGGCTGGTGAAGGGGCAGGGTGGGTATTTTCCTCTGACCTGGGCTGTTAACATATTACATGATATTCCTGCCTCAGTGGCATATTTATCCCCCTATGCACATATCCACTCAATATGTGCAGGTGGGGGACATCCTGATACCAGGGCCAGCCCATTCACTCAGAAAAATAGCCGGGTGCCAGGGTCCAACGCTCAGGGTGGATAGCATGCCAGCCAATCCCTCCTTCCCTTCCTGCCATCATGGCAGAGCTGCCGTTTCAGTGCTGCAGGCGGCCTTATTGCAGTTGCACACATGCAGCTGCCTTAAACTTCGGAGAGGGATGGATCACTATGTGCTCCGTTGTAACTGCTGCTGACATGCTTATCATCCCACTGACAGTAGCAACTGCAACATTGCAACCAACACAAAGGGTTGGGACACAGATTTCGTCCACAGCAGGTCGTAGCTACTACCACCCCCCTCCCCCCACCCACACAAAATGCTGACATGGCAGCATGGTGGCTGTGGGGACGGCACATCTTCTTCTTGACTGCAGCAGCATGTATGTGTGCTGCCACTATCACTGTGGAGTCCTACCAGACATCACAGACGTACACTGTAGGCGGCAGACTTGTCTGCCTAGTGGACCAGTCATCCCCACTGCTTCAACCACGATGCCTCCTTTGGCAATTTCTCAACGATCAACGATCAAAATGTCCAAATCCCGCTGTTGCTCACAAACCAATGTATTCGCATGACGTGCACGTTTCGGGACAAGACCCTGTATCAAGTGCATTCACAGTCCATTCTTTATCAGGCAACTGTTTTTCCAAACCGCCGTCACTGCAGCCAGGATTTTTCATTTGTCCATAGCACTCAACCATTAGCATTAAAATAGAGGAAACCCACCAATCAAAACAGGGTCCATCCCACCAGTAGGGAGTCCCTATTGTGATTGGACCAAACCAAATGTCTATGTCAGCAAACTGTCCCATTTAATTTCATGATTCAGTCCTTTGGGAGACACAGTATCCAATGTAAAAATCCATCGTTGTTCTAAACGTTGGAGTTTCAATAGACGATCTCCACCCCGAGGATCAAAGGGGACAAAATCAATCACAGTCCACCGAAAATCCTCAAATGTATGGTGATACAGCGTAGTTACTCACCTGTAACAGGTGTTCTCCAGGAGCAGCAGGAATCAGTCCTCACATACGGGGTGACGTCGACGCTGACGGAGCCCTCGCGGAGCAATTTTCCCCAGCTTTCAAAGAAAGCCTTTGGGAATTGCAGCGCACATGCGCGGTCCTCTTCCCGCCCAAAGGTGCCATCTTGGCCAGTCTGATGACATAGCGAAAAGACAGCAAAAAATGTGCAAAAACTAAATCAAATGACTGCAACTCCACGGGGAGGAGGGAGGGTTGTGAGGACTGATTCCGGCAGCTCCAGGAGAACACCGGTTACAGGTGAGTAACTACGCGTTCTCCCGGACCAAGCAGGAAGTCAGTCCTCACATATTGGACTCCCCAGCTTAAGGCTACCGGAGACCCTAAGCACAAAAATGAGCTCCCTCTAGCTCAGCAGCACAGAAGGAAGGAATCTTCTCTGACTAATCTCCAACCGGTAGCCCAACATCCGGGATGGAGGGTAGGAGTTGCTTAAACCTCGAAGAGATTACGGAGGACTGCCTGTCCGAAAGCACTGTCCCTGCGGGACTCCCTCTCGAGGCAGTAATGGGTTGCAAAAGTCTGGCTCGAAGACCAAGTGGCGGCCCGGCAGATGTCTGCCAATGGAACAGAGCGGAGGTAAGCCACTGACGCAGCCTTCGCCCGAACCCGATGAGCCGTGACTCGACTTTCCAACGAGAGGCCTGCCGCCCCATAAGTCCAAGCGATACAGTCAGCTACCCAGATGGACAGAGTACGCTTGGAGACAGGGAGCCCTAATTTATTAGGGTCGTAAGACAGGAAGAGCTGAACAGTCTTACGGTGCTCCTGCGTACGATCAAGGTAGAAGGTTAACGCCCTCCGACAGTCCAGGGTATGCAAGACCATTTCAGCTCGGCTGGAGTGTGGCCTGGAAAGAAGGTCGAAGCACCACCTCCTGATTGATGTAAAAAGGGGAGACCACTTTTGGAAGAAACTTAGGGTGAGTCCGCAGGACTACCCTGTTCTTGTAGAACCTAGTGTAAGGGAGATCAGACACTAGGGCCTGCAGTTCACTAACGCGTCTAGCGGAAGTGAGGGTTACCAGGAACAAGGTTTTCCAAGAAAGAAAACGGAGAGGACAGGTAGCCATGGGTTCAAAAGGCGGACAGGTGATCCGCTGTAAAACCACGTTCAGGTCCCAGTCGGGGGCTGGGGGGCGCAAAGTGGTTTAAGGAGAAGGAGACCTCGGGAGAACCGTGCCACGAGAGGGTGGCCGGAAAGAGGCCTGCCTTCCACCTGCACATGATGTGCAGAAATAGCACTAAGGTGAACTTTGACCGAGTTGGACTTAAGTCCAAGATTGGAGAGGGAAAGCAAGTACTGCAAGACCACTGACACCGAGCAGGAGAAGGGGTCTTGAGACTGTTGAGTACACCAGGTGGAGAAGCGACGCCATTTAAGGGCGTAGGATTTCCGGGTAGAGGGTCGCCTGGAAGCTAGCACGACCTCTTCCACCTCCGGAGGCAGCAGGAGGGGAGCAAGGACTACCCTTTCAGCAGCCAGGCCATCAGATGAAGAGATCTGAGGTTGGGGTGTAGGAGAGACCCCTGATCCTGGGTCAGGAGATCGGGTTGAAACCCCAGAGGCAACGGAGTATCTACCGCCAGTTGCATCAGAAGCGGGAACCACGGTTGTCTGGGCCACCGGGGAGCTATCAGGATCATTGAAGCCTTGTCCTGGAGAACCTTGAAAAGTGTTCGAGACACCAGCGGCATGGGAGGAAAGGCATACAGAAGGCCCGTGGACCATGAGAGCAGAAAAGCATCCGCCGCTACTCGGAGGGGATGCGGTTTCCCGAGAGCAGAACCGAGGAAGTTGCCTGTTCAGAGGACTGGCAAATAGATCCAGCGTGGGGAGGCCCCACTGGAGAAAGATCCTTTGAACCACCAACGGGTCCAATCGCCACTCGTGTGGTTGGAGGATTCTGCTCAGTTTGTCTGCCAGGTAATTTTCTTGACCTGGGAGGTAGACAGCTTTGAGGAGGATCCCTCGGCTGACGGCCCAAGCGCAGAGCTTTTGTGCTTCCCGACAGAGAAGGAAGGAGCCCGTGCCCCCGTTTGTTCACGTAGAACATGGCCACTTGATTGTCCGTCTGGACGAGGACGGACTGGCAAGTGGTAAGGTGGGAGAAGGCCCGGAGAGCCAGGCGGATCGCTCTGAGCTCCAGGAAGTTGATCTGCTGGGCAGATTCCCACGGGGTCCAGAGACCCTGAGTGCATGTCCCTTGGCAATGTGCTCCCCAACCCAGGAGAGAAGCGTCGGTCGTCAGTACCTGAACAGGCGGAGGAGACTGAAAAGGCATTCCGAGCACTAGGTTGGGCAGATGAAGCCACCACCGTAGGGAAGAGACCAGCGGGCTGGAGATTCGTACTGAGTCCGCTAGTCTCCCCGAGGCCTGACGCCATTGTGAGCGAAGGCACCATTGAGCCGGCCGCATATTCAGGCGGGCATTGGGGGTCACATGGACCGTGGAAGCCATATGGCCGAGCAGTTTCAGAAAGTGCCTGGCCGAGACCCGGGAATGGCTGCGAAAGCGGCTGGCGAGAGCCATGAGCCGCTGTGCCCTGTCGAGCGGCAGAAAGGCTCGCGCTTGAAGCGTGTTTAACCTGGCGCCGATGAACTCGAGATCCTGAGAGGGGAGCAAAGTGGACTTTTCGAAGTTTATGACAAAGCCCAAGTACTGGAGCAGAGTCACAGTACGTTGCGTGGCGTGAGTGGCCTCCGTGGAGGACGGTGCTCTGATGAGCCAGTCGTCTAGGTAAGGGAAGACAAAGAGGCCTTGAAGCCGGAGATAAGCAGTTACCACTGCGAGACATTTTGTGAAGACTCGGGGTGCGGAGGATAGGCCAAAGGGCAGTACCCTGTACTGGTAATGATTGCCTGCCACCACAAACCTTAGGTATTGTCGGTGGCTTGGGTGGATGAGGATGTGAGTGTAGGCATCCTTTAGATCCAAGGAACATAGCCAATCTCCCTGCCGGAGGTAGGGCAGCAGGATTCCAAGGGTAAGCATCTTGAACTTTTCCCTTTCCAGGAACTTGTTGAGGTTCCGCAAGTCCAGGATGGGTCTGAGGCCTCCAGTTCGCTTTGGTACCAGGAAGTACCTGGAATAAAAGCCTTGAACTCTCAGGTGGTGGGGCACCGGTTCCACCGCCTGTTCCTGAAGAAGACTTGCCAACTTGAAGGAGTAAGTCCCGGTGAAGAGGGGGTCGCAGAGGCTCCCCTGGAAAGTAGGGGGGAGGTACCTGGTGGAAGTGTAGAAGATAGCCCTCTCGGACTATGTGGAGCACCCAGGTATCTGACGTGATGTTGGACCACCTGTGGGCAAAGTGGACCAGCCGCCTCCCGTGCTGAGAGAAACCAGCGGAGGGGGAGAGGCTATGCTGAAAGAGTCAAAAACCCCCACCCTGCGAGCAGGGCCGGTGGCGCAGGCTTGGGGGCTTGCTGCCTACGGGATCCGTTACCCCATCCCTTGGCCTGCTAACCCTGTTGGGCTGCGGAGGCCTGATAATGAGGGTAGTGTTTATAGGCAGCCGTCTTCCTCGGGTAAAAGGGCTTTTTCCCCGAGCCCTTCTTCTTCTGGGAAGGGGCAGAGGTTTTCCTGGAGAGCCGAGTCCTGGTGAGAGTCTCTGTCTCGAGTTGTGCAGCCTTCCCGTCCATAGGTTTGCCAAAGAGGTTTTCACCTCTGCAGGGGACATCGACCAACTTGTCCTGCACCCAGGGCTCGAGGTCGGATGACTGAAGCCAAGCCTGTCGGCGGGCCCCGATGCCGGCTGCGGCTACTCGAGCCGATGCCTCAAAGCCATCATAGGCTGCTCGAGAGATAAACTTTGAGCACTCTCGAATACCAGTGGACAAGGCCAGAACCTCCGCAAAGGTTCCTCGGAGAGACCAGCAGAATCCGGCTATTTCTTTAGCCAGGTCCCTGAGATACATGCCCATGTAGAGCTGGTAAGTCTGGACCCGACAAGCAAGCATAGAGCCCTGGAAACACTTCTTACCGATGCCATCCAGGCTGCGGGCTTCCCTACCGGGAGGCACCGAGGAGTGCATCTTCTGGCTCTTGAGCCTATGCATGGCCGATTCCAACACCATGGAATGGTGCGGCAGCTGTGCTTTTTGGAAGCCAGGGCTCTTGCGGACTCGATATATGGCATCGACCCGCTTGCTTAATACCGGCGACGCCGCCGGGCTCTCCCACATGCGGAAGAGAAGTCGTCCAGCATCGGAGGAACCGGTACAGTAAAATGCTCCTTTGCAGGAGAGTCATACTGGAGGGCATCGAGCTCTTCGGCTCGAGGCTCCTCCTCGGGATCCGCAGGGAAGGCCAAGGCCTTGGCCATATCCCTCATGAAGTCCGAGAACCGTGCATCCTCCGGAGGGGACTGTCTCCGAGTTCGGACTCGGGGAGTCCGAAGGAATACACCGAGTCCGAAAAGAATCAGGTGACTCTTCCACCTCGGATTTCCAGGCGGACTCCTCGGAGGAGGAGTCGAGCGGCTCTGGCCGGGCGGGCACAGACGCCGTCCGCCCCGACGCCGAGGGAGTCGGAGTCGGCGACCGTGGCCCCGAACGGGAGGCCGAAGGGGACCTCGACCGAGGATCGACTCGAGCCCGCATGGGCTCGAGGATCGGCTCGGTCTCCGGGGTCGACTTAGAAGTCGACGTCCCGGCGGTCAGGGCAGAAGCGCCAGCGAGGTCAGCGATCAATGCCCGCTGCTGGTCCATGAAGGCAGCTAGGCTGCTCTCCAAGGCCGTCAACCTGAGTCCGAACTCAGGAGACCCAGCAGCCCCCGACTCGGGCCCCGACGGCGTCGGGCCAGACGTCGGACCCCTCGGAGGCGAGTCCACGAGGACAACAGGACTTACGTGAGCAGACGAGTCCATCTCCAGACGAGGCTGCTTGGACGGCCGCTCCAGCTCCAAAGAACCCGGGACGGCTATCGGGGCTATGCGACCTGGCCCTCGCGGAGCCAGGAGCGTCCACCGACGCCGTCCTCGCGGGTTTCTTCCTCCGATATGTTCCCGGGAAGGAGACCCCCTCTCAGAGGAGCTCCGACGGTGTTCAGAGCCAGATTCCCTGGACACCGAAGCTTCTGACGAGGTCCGGGTACGGCTGGGGTCAGAGAAGATTCTCTCCCGCTGATGCTGCCGACTCCGCAAGGATTTCGCGGACATCTTGCTACAGGCTCCACAGATCATTTCTTCATGATCTGGGCCCAGGCAACGGAGGCAGCAATCATGTGTGTCAGTAAGAGACATAAGTTTCTTACACTGAACACACTTTTTAAAACCACTGGCGGCCATCGGGGAAAAAGGGCCCCTGCGAGGTCAAACGTTCGTGCCGCCAGGGAAAGTGAAAAAAGCGCGAATTTGTCACGAAGGACAGAAAAACCGAAAGAAGGGGAGGCCTCGCAACCGGCGTCGCGAGGCCGGACGGAAAAAGGACCGTCGTCGAACCGAAGAAAATACTAAAATAAAGAAAGAAAATCAACTTTTCAGCGGTGACTTGTAGACAGCGTCTGTAGGGCTCCGCGGAAAAAAGAAGACTGGCCAAGATGGCACCTTTGGGCGGGAAGGGGACCGCGCATGCGCGCTGCAATTCCCAAAGGCTTTCTTTGAAAGCTGGGGAAAATTGCTCCGCGAGGGCTCCGTCGGCGCCGACGTCACCCCGTATGTGAGGACTGACTTCCTGCTTGGTCCTGGAGAATCTATACAATGATCTACTATTGGTGCCGACGAAACCTTACGGCGAATGCGGGATGCATGTTCTGTCAACCTCTTACTTACTGAGCGGATCGTCCTGCCCACATATAATTGATTACAGGGACATGATAAGAGGTAGACTACATATTCTGACATACAGGTGGGATCATGTCTTATCACCTCTTATCATTTTAAAACCCACCACGCTGCGCTCCCCAACTGACGTGCCATCACCCCCCCCCTGCTCTCCAAGGCCGCGTGCAGGGTCCCGCACCGGGCCGGGCACCTGGTTACGCGCGGGTGCCGGGACCCTGCCCGTGCCCTTTTACACCTCAAAAGCTAAACTAACTGACCACGTGACCCCAATACTGTTAGACTTGCATTGGCTCCCTATAAGTAGCCGAATAAAATATAAAATCCTACTAACTACCTTCAAATTCCTTAATAACATCTCCCCCTCACACCTGTCCACCCTACTACACCCCCCATCAGAAACTAGAATGCGCAGACAAAATGCAACCCATTCTCTCAACATAAAAACAACCTTCAGAAAAACAAAAGCAACCACAAGTGATAGGGCCTTCTCCTTCGCTACCCCCACTCTTTGGAACGAACTCCCACTAACTCTTCGCCTGATGAAAGACCTTCATCAATTCAAAAAAGAACTTAAAACCTACCTCTTCACGAACCATTTTGAAATCCCCTACGAACAGAGAACCTCCCCCCTCACAGAAACACATACACAGTACTCAAAATAGGACAAACGACTAACACAAGAAAACCTTACAGTACTTATCCATTCCACCCACTGCGGAAAAGTCTTATCCAAACTCTTGTTTTACTGCTCTTGTAAATAGTCACTTGTAATTAGTTCTGTTATGTTCCATGTAATATTGCCTGTATATAGTTCAAAACTCTGTTCCATGTAAAGTATACAGAAGTATACAAAATTTTGTTAACTGTTCCATGTAAATCGCCCTTGAACTCTGGAAGGGGCGGTATAGAAAAACTGTTAAATAAAATAAAATGGGCCTTAGGCCCCCTGTCCTTTTTGGCACGAGGAAGTACCTGGAGTAGAACTCCTTGCTCTTGAGGTGGTGGGGCACCGGTTCCACCACTTTGTCCTCGGGAAGACCTGCCAACTCCTTCAGAAGAAGGTCCTGGTGGAGGGGAGACCCGAGGGGCTCTCCAGGGAAATAAGAGGTAGGTGTCCGAGTCAGGTGGAGAAGGTAACCCTCCTTGACTACTCTTAGTGCCCAGGAATCGGTGGTGATGGTCACCCGCGTCTGGGCTACTGATCTCCTTGGGCTAGAGAGACTATGCTCAAGGAGTCAAAAACTCTCCCCTGGCTGAGCCGGAGCCGGAGCCTGTGCCTGGGGTTTTGGAGCCTTCTGCTTACGTGGGCCATGCCCATGTCCCTTGGCCTGCTGACCCTGTTGGGGAGCTGGGGAGGCCTGATAAGGTGGGTAGTTTCTGTAAGTAACTCCCTTCCTCGGGTAGAAGGAATTTTTACCCAAGCCCTTCCGTCGGGGAGGGGCAGCGGTCTTTTTAGAGAGCCTGGTCCTCGTCATGAACTCGGTCTCCAGCTCAGCAGCTGTGTCGGTCATGGGTTTGCCAAAGAGATTCTCTCTTTGGAAGGGGCATCGACCAATTTGTCCTGAACCCACTGCTGAAGGTCTGACAACTGTAACCAAGCTTGGCGGCATGCACCGATACCAGCCACCGCTACTCGAGCTGCCAACTCGAACCAGTCATAGCCTGCCCAAGACATGAATTTGGAGCATTCACGGACTGCTTTGGCCAGGTTCTTGAACTGCTGCAAAGGTTCCTCGGAAAGACCAGCCGAGAACCCAGCAAGTTCATTTGCCATGTCTCTCATGTACATGCCCATGTACAGCTGGTAGGCCTGGATGCATCCGATGAGCATTGAGCCATGGCAGGACTTTCTGCCGAGGGCATACAGGGTGCGGGCCTCCCTGCCAGGGGGCACCAAGGAGTGCGTCTTCTGGCTTCTCAGCCAATGCATGGCCGACTCCACCACTATGGAGTCATGCAGCAGCTGTGACTTTTGGAAGGTCGGGTTCCAGCGGACTAGATACATTGAGTAGAGTCGTTTGCTCACCACCGGCACCGAAGCTGGTATCTCCCACATTCGGAGCATCAGCTGTTCCAGGTTGTAAGGGATGGGCAATTCCCGCAGAGGGGCCTCGTACTGGAGGATTTTCAACTCAGCTGCCCGAGGGTCCTCCTCTGATTTGGTCGGGAATGCCAGGGTCATAGTAAATGACGGCAGATAAAGACCAGTGTGGTCCATCTAGTCTGCCCAGCAATATGGCAGGAATAGGTGCACCCCTTCCCATGTCTTTGCTTAGTGGTGCACCCACCAGGAGCAGGTGCACCCCCCTCCCCATGTCTTCACCCCTCCCCATATCTTTGTTTCTTTGTTTAGGGGTGAACCCACCGCTCCTCCCCCCCATCGCTCCATGTAGGACATCCCTATTTGTTGAGAAATTAGATGGTTCCTTAGCTATGTCTTTGACAAAATCAAGGAAACCCATATCCTCAGGCAAGGACCGCCGTCGAGGCTCCGAGATGGGAGAGTCAGATGGGATGTCGCAGTGGCAACAGATACTGGAGGACTCCTCATCCTCTGTCTCCCACTCAGAGTAGTCCATCGAGGACTTGCAGGAGGGCTGCTTCGCGGGCCTCGGGGCCCCCGAAGCCCTGCGGCTAGTGCCCAGTAGACTTCCCGGGGATAACCACGGTCCTGTCGAGCGGGACTTGGATCATGACCTTCTGCCGAGGATCGACTCGAGGCCTAAGGACCTCGAGGATCGGCTCGGCATCCGGGTACATCTTGGACATTGAGGGCCCGGTGGTCAGGGAAGATGAACTGCTCAGGCCGGACAACAGCGCCCACTGCTGGTCCATGCAGGCAGACAAACTGCACTTCAGGGCTGCCATTCTGGACTCCAGACCAGAAAGCTATGCAGCCTTTGGTGCAGGCACCGAGGGACTCAGGTCCGATGCCGGCACACCTGAAGGGGAATCCTCAATGAGGATAATGTTTCGGGACCGAGACCGGTCCGTGGTCAGATCTTTCTGGGGGACCTTCACAGGCTGCTCCTTCTCAGATGCCTTGGACGAACGTCTTAGACTGCAGGACCGGGCCCGGGGAGCATCCGACTGGTTGGAACCGTCCAAAGACGCTGCCTTCGACAGTTTCTTCTTCTTTCTGGGTTCCCTTGAGGGAGACCCCCTTTCGGAGGACCCACGACGAGGCTCGGGTTTGGAAGGCTCCCCCAAGATGTCGGGGCCTCAGACAAGGCCCTGGCCTTCGAAGGCACCGGGGACTCGGTTAAAAACTTATCGTGCTGCTGCTGGTGGCTTTTGAGGGCCTTACTGGACATCTTCTTGCAGAGACTACAGGTTGCCAGATCATGGTCTGGCCCGTGACAGCGGAGACAACAGTTGTGTGTGTCGGTCAAAGACATAATTTTGGAGCATCGATCACACTTCTTAAAGCCACTGGTAACCATGGGAGAAAAAAGTATCCCTGCGAGGTCGAAGACTATCCGGGCTGCCAGTGCGGGAAAAAGGTGCGAAGAAAAGAAAAGAACGAAAAAACTACAAAAACAGACCGAACTCGAGGCAACGAGGTCAGTAGGCAGGAAAAGTACAAGGATATAGAAGGTTAGAATGAAACTCGGAGAGAAAATCAACTTTTTCCGGGGACAAGCCAGACGAACATCTGAAGGGCTCTGCAGAAAGATGGCCCCCTTGGGCGGGAAGGGGACCACACAGGCGTAGTGGCATCTCCCAAAGGCTTTCTTTGAAAGTTGGGGGGATGCTTTTGTGGCAGGTGCAGGCCTGTGACCCACGGTGTCTGAACATAAGCAGGCCAGCATGGCTAGCTTGACCTGTAAATGAGGCCTGTGGAGAGGCATATAGGATTGCACATCCCCCAATATGCTGCTATTGTAAGATAGAACTCAGTAGAAGTATTGAATTAGCTTAGGTAGGCAGAACTGCAGTGCTGAAAGATGGAAAAATACAGAAAAGACATGTTTAAAAGTTACTGATAAGAAAAAGTACATCTGCAAAGAAATAATTGGGAGTGCTGACAGATGAGTTGCAGAGCCCTGCTCCTCTGCATGCACAAATTGGTTCTATGGCCTTGAGAGTGTGAAAGTAACAAGTTGATGAACTGACCATTGTAATTGGGACTAGAAGGGGGGTATGCAGGTGTCATGCCCACAGAAGGGACATAATTGGATAAACTTATCAGTACCGGGACCAATGGAAGAGGTACGGGAGGTACGGGAGGTTACCGGGACCAATGAAATGTTTTTCTATACCTAGAATGGAACAGAAGTCTATAAAAGTTGTTGTAATGCTTGAAAACTTTGCTCAGCCATTTTGAAATTGACTGGTTCGAGACTTGTGCACAAATAAATGATTTGGACCTTCTGAACAGACTCCTGGTATCATTGGTTTGTCTGCGCTTTGCTGCTACATATTCTTGGTGCGTTGGCCGGGAAGTTGTGGAATCAAAGTGTATATAGGGCAATATACCACGACTTTCCGCCTCTATAGGCTTGGTCCTGCCGGGATTGCGCCCTTCCGACGAGGGCTGCTCCCTGGCGCCACCGGTCCCTTGTATCGGAGGGAGCTGGTCGGACCTCGGCGGGTGCCGGGCCCGGTTGGAGCCAATGCCTCGAACCCGAGTGAGGGGAGTCCGAGGTCCAACTCATGCGCCTGCTTGGGAAGTTTGAGGACCGGATCCGGTGAGTATAGTTTTGATTTTGGTGTCTAGACAGAAATAGAAAGAGCAGTACTGCCATTGGAACTTGGAATTTGGAATTTGTAATCTCGAGATATTGGGAATTGGTAAGAGAGCATGATCACCTCTCAAGGAAGGGCCGAGTAACCCCGCATGGGAATTCGCCGGGTGAAACCCTCATCCTTTTTGTAATTGGGAAAAAGACTAGTCAGAATAGATAGAAATGAATGCATTCTGGGATACGTTGCTAGCATGATTGTGTGAACGAAGTGTGAATGAGAGGTCTGGCAGCACGGACCAAGTGAAGGCGGACCCCTGAGTAGCGCATTTCCTGACCGGACGACCGCGTTCAGGTCGCGAAAAGGGGGAAGCGATTGTCGTCTTGTCTTGTTATTTGTACTCCTTATACGTTTCCAGGACCGTGCGGACCCCTTACCCACGGTCCGCCCTCCTTTTCCCTTCTGTCTGTTGTTGCGCGCACACATCGAAATGGGAGGGGCGGGGTCTACTAGAAACACTCCATTAGAATGTATGATCGCACATTTTAAAGAGGGATATTCAGGAGATTATGGTATTAAAATGACAGCAGCCCGTTTGCAGATTTTGTGTACTAGGGAGTGGCCCGATCTAGACCCCATCTGGCCCCGAGAGGGAACATTCAATGTAGAGATTATTCAGTCAATACACCGTAGAGTGCGGATAGCGCACCCCGATCAGTACCCCTATATAGATTCCTGGTTAAGTATTTGTGAAGATCCGCCCCCCTGGGCGCAGCGCTGTTATGAGGAACAGTGCCGAATAATGTTAGCTAAAACAGATTCTAGACAGAAAACGGAACAGCCCAAAATGAGAGAGCAGGATAAGAAAGCCAGAAAGAAGCCCATCCTGGTAGATCCTGATTCCCCAGAAATAATTCTCAGGCAGCCCCGAACCCCAGGTCCAATAAGAGTAGCCCGGCGTCCTGCCCCAGAACCCCAGAGACGGCCGGAGCCGGAGCGGGACCCAACCCCTGATCCACCTCCCGGAGGGGAGGAAGAGGAGGAATTAGTTGAAAGAGAAGAGGAGGACATAAAAAGTGAGCCAGAAGCGGAGTAGAAGAAGGAGAAAAAGAGAATGCCCCAGATGAGGAGGACAGTGTACAAGCGATTGCTAGCACTAGCACGCCAGTAAAAGATAAACCCAAAGCAAACCTGTTGAGAAAAAGAAAGTGACCCCTTCAAAGGCAATTACGACAATAACCCTTAGATCCCAAAAGACACCTACAGCGGCCAAAATGTTTCCCTTACGGCAAGTCCCGGGAGTGCCCGTAAAGAATGATAATGATGAAGTGGTAGCGGGACCCCTAACTTATGTGTATATCCCTTTTTCTACAACTGATTTATTAAATTGGAGGTCGCATTATGCCTCCTATACTAGTAAACCCCAGGAGCTGACAGAATTAGTAACTACTATTATGGAAACTCACCAACCCACTTTTCACGACAGAAGAGCGAGCAAGAATTAGAAAAGCAGCTATTGAGTGGATGGCAGATAACCCTGTAGCTCCGAGACAGGGGCAGAATATAATAGACCGTCGGGAAGCAGCTCAGAGAGAATTCCCGAATGAAGACCCCCAATGGGATCCAAATACAGATGAAGGATCCACAGCCCTAGCCCGTTTTCGCCAAGGCTTTTTACAAGGCCTGAAAAGGGGGGGCCAAAAAGCTATGAACCTTTCCAAAGTTGCAGGAGTTATCCAAGGGATAGATGAGAGCCCAGCAGATTTTTATGAGAGATTAACTGAAGCATACAGAATGTATACTCCCTATGATCCCGAGGCACCAGGAAGTTTATGTATGGTGAATTCTGCTTTTGTAAACCAGTCTCAACCAGACATTAGACGTAAATTACAGAAATTAGAAGGGTTTGCGGGCATGAATGCAACACAGTTATTGGAAGTCGCTCATAAAGTGTATGTGAATTGTGATAATGAAAGACAGAGAGAATGTGATAGAAAGATGAAGAAGAAAGCTGATTTTTTGGCTGCGGCCATAGTTGAACAGAAAAGGGGAGGTGTCCCTAGTCGAAGGAGCAGAGGAAGAGGGCGGGGTCAAGGCGGAGGCCGGACCCAGAGGCTAGGCGTGAACCAATGCGCCTATTGCAGAGAGGAAGGACATTGGAGAGATACGTGCCCGCAACTTGAAGACGCCCAGCAAGATGACGACAGCAGTCATCAGTGGCGAGAAGAAAGACGAGGCTATCCCCGAAGCCGAGGAGGAGCCAATCGAGAACAATTCCAGCGAGAGAGAGGAGGAGCCATTCAAGCATTGGCCACACCAGCCCATGATGAGAATGACGTGGATTAGGACAGACCGGGCTCCAAGTTTGCTTTAGATCTCCAGGAGCCTATGGTCGGAATACAAATAGGAGACCAAATTATGGACTTTATGGTTGATACTGGAGCACAACATTCAGTAATAGACAAAAAGATAGCCCCATTTACTACAAAAGCAGTCACCATTATAGGAGCAACTGGTGCCAAAGCCACAAAGTCTTTTCTTCAAAATCGAATATGCAGTCTAGGAGGACAGCAAGTAACTCATCAATTCCTTTACATGCCCGAATGTCCAGTGCCACTACTGGGACGAGATATGCTAGCCAAGCTTCAAGCACAGATATCTTTCTCTGAACAAGGAGAAATGCAAATGACAGTGAATTCCCAAGCCAAACCAGCAGGAGTAATGCTGCTGACAGTGCCCCGAGAAGAAGAATGGAGGTATTACGTTGATGACTCCATCCAAGATACCTATTTTGAACAAACTTTAAAGAACATCGATGCACCACCTGGAGTATGGGCAGAAGGCAGTCCCCCAGGCCTAGCCAAGCATATAGCTCCAGTGATTGTAACCCTCAAGCCTAGTGCTACACCAGTGCACGTCAAACAGTACCCTCTCCCAAGAGCTGCAATTGAAGGCATTCATCGCCACCTACAAAGATTGCTTGAGTATGGCCTACTAAAAGTATGTCAATCCCCATGGAACACTCCACTTTTGCCAGTAAAGAAACCTGGGACAGATGATTATCGCCCAGTACAAGATTTGAGAAGAGTAAATGATGCAGTTGAAACTATACATCCAGTTGTACCCAATCCTTACACTCTTCTAGGACTGATACCTGCTGAAGCTACCCATTTCACTGTACTGGATTTGAAAGATGCATTCTTTTGCATAAGATTAGCCCCTGTAAGCCAAATATTGTTTGCATTCGAATGGCAGGACCCCATCTCTGGAAGAGGGGGCCAACTCACCTGGACAAGATTACCCCAAGGATTCAAGAATTCGCCTACCATCTTTAGCGCTGCACTGAATCAAGACCTTTCAAGCTATCCAGTAGCCCCGGGGAAGAGAGTGCTTCTCCAATACGTGGATGATCTGTTGATAGCTGCCATATCAGAAAGTGAATGTATACTAGCCACCAAAGATCTCTTGCAGTTACTAGATGAAGCTGGATACAAAGTTTCCAGAGCCAAAGCACAGCTATGCCAAAAAATAGTGAAATACTTGGGTTTTCGTATTACCCAAGGAAGCAGAAGATTAGGCAGAGAAAGAAAAGAAGCAGTATGCAGAATCCCAACTCCAACAACCAGAAAGCAAGTCAGAGCCTTTCTGGGAGCGGCAGGATATTGCCGAATCTGGATACCTAACTTTGCCCAAATTGCCAAACCACTGTATGAAGCCACAAAAGGAGAAGAAAAGTCGCCACTGGAGTGGGGACCTGAGCAGGATACAGCCTTCAAGACGTTAAAGGAAGAATTGATGTCATCACCAGCACTTGGACTACCAGATGTCCACAAACCTTTCCACTTGTTTGTACATGAAGCACAGGGAAATGCCTTAGGCATGTTGACTCAGAAATTGGGAAATTGGGAGCGACCTGTAGCATACCTATCGAAACAATTGGACCCTGTGGCTAAAGGATGGCCACCTTGCTTGAGAGCAGTTGCAGCTACAGCGCTACTAGTGAGCGAAGCAGACAAGCTCACACTAGGACAGAACATACGAGTCACTGTGCCACATGCAGTCCTTGCCCTTATGGAACAAAAAGCAAATTATTGGCTCACCAATTCCTGAATGTTGAAGTACCAGAGCATGTTATGTGAAAACCCACAGATACAACTTGAAGTGAGCCATGCATTGAATCCAGCCACCTTGATACCTATCAGTGAAGAACTCCCAGAACATGACTGTATCGAAGTCATGGAAACTGTGTTCTCCAGTCGACCTGACTTGACAGATGTGCCCATAGACAACCCTGACCAAATCTATTATGTTGATGGGAGCAGTCTCATCCTTGATGGACGACGCTGTGCCGAATATGCAGTCGTCACTCAACACGAAGTAGTTGAATCATCAGCTCTAGCCTCAGGCACATCAGCCCAGAAAGCCGAATTGATAGCACTTACCAGAGCATTGTTGTTAGGAGAAAAACTTGTGCTGAATGTATATACAGATTCCAAATATGCCTTCACTACCTTGCATGCCCATGGAGCTCTCTATAAAGAAAGAGGACTCATCACATCCGGAGGAAAATCAGTCAAGTATGGTCCCGAGATATTGATGCTACTTGATGCAGTTTGGGCCCCAACACGTGTAGCTGTCATGCATTGCAGAGGACACCAAGCAGGAAAAGGAGAAGTTGCCCGAGGAAACAGATTTGCAGATGCCTCAGCACGACAAGCAGCTATGACAGGACAGATTGCCCCACAAGCTATGCCAATGCAAGCAGCATTGTTTCCAGTACCTTTGAATTTATGGACCCCACGATATACCACCAAAGAATTGGATTACTATTGTAACAGAGAAGATGGAATACTGAAAGATGGATGGATTGAACTGCCACCAGAAGAAGGCAGTCAACCTCCTGGACGAATAGTAATTCCTGAACTGTTAGGACCATCCTTTGTCAAAGCTTTCCACGAAGCCACCCACTATGGGAAGAGTGCTATGGAAAAAGCACTCAGACCACATTTCTACATCCCTCTGATGACAACCATATCAGCCTCAGTAGCACGTCAATGTCTAACCTGTGCCAAAAATAATGCCAAGCAAGGCCTTATAACGGCACCCCGAGTTCAGTCAGGAGGTGTCACCCCCATGCACAACCTCCAAGTTGATTTTACTGAAATGCCAAGAGCCAATGGATACCATTATCTATTAGTATTAGTTTGTACTTTCTCTGGGTGGGTAGAAGCATTCCCAACCAGAACTGAGAAAGCCCGAGAAGTTACCAAAGTCTTAATGAGAGAGATTGTCCCCAGATTCGGAATTCCAGCAGTAATAGGGTCAGACAATGGACCCTCATTTGTCTCCCAAGTTACTCAGCAGTTAGCAAAAGCCTTGCAGATACAATGGAAACTCCACACTGCATACAGACCCCAGAGTTCAGGGAAAGTTGAGCGAATGAATCGTACCTTGAAAGCCCAAATGTCCAAGCTTTGTCAGGAGACACACTTGAAATGGCCCCAAGTGCTCCCCATAGCCTTACTCAGAATACGCTCAGCTCCTGTAAAGTCAACAGGATTTTCCCCTTTTGAAGTTCTGTATGGTAAACCCCCACCAATAGTGCAGGGAGTCAAAGGAAGTTTAGCCCAGATTGGTTCAGAAGTAACCAGACAAGAACTCCTAGCTCTTAGTTTTGTTCTGCAGACTCTCCATACGTGGATCCAAGACCAGTTGCCTATCAACTTGACGGAACCCTTGCATCCCTATCAGCCTGGTACTTCGGTGTGGATCAAAGATTGGAAGAAGACACCGTTGGAACCCCACTGGAAGGGACCGTACACCGTCATCCTGTCTACCCCAACTGCAGTAAAGGTAGCCGAGATCGACGCCTGGATCCACCACAGCAGAGTCAAGCCCGCCGCCGATCCTGAACCTGAGCAGTGGACAGCAGAACAGCATCTTGATGCACCCTTGCGAGTTACTCTGAGACGGCAACCAGCAGCTTAGACACTTCATCACAAGTGCTTTGCAGTAGCCAAGTCTTTCGAAGAGGATTGCTGTTCTCCATGCAGCAACAGTTTTGTTTCAACGAACCCAATTTGTGTGCGATTTGACACACTACTTTGAGACTACATTGACTAAGCCAGATTTCACAAGCCAACTGAAATTGCTAAAAAGTTGGTCAATGTGTACTGGACATCTTGAGGATCTTCAATCAACACTCAGCACCCGTTAAATTGCTTCATTAGCAAACGGGACGAAGAATAAAAGACCGTCGTGATCAAGATCAGCAAGCTGAGGATTCAGAAGAACTCCAATCAACATCAACATGTAGCTTTGCTTTTGCTTTGCCTTGGTTGCCTTCTTTGGAGGTTTTGAACTGACTTATGCTTTACCTCCATGCACTGCTTGAATTACTTCTACTAGAACTGGACTGAAAGTAACTCAGACTTTGCTTTATCATTCTTACTATACCTGCAAGGGAACAGTAACTCGGTGTATCTATAACACCACTGAACTAAATGTTTGCACTCATGGCAAAATCAAAGCATGCTATAATCCGCATCAGAATCCATCCTATTACACGTTGGAAATAAGATGGAAGGATGCAGATGGACCTATATTAGCTGCTACACCACCACTTAAGGACATTACTAAACCTGCTGTTTTGAATTTTGATGCATGTAATGCCATTAATAGAGATAGTCATTCCACCTGTGGTACATGGGAAAAAGCGTATCGAAATGACCGTAAGTATATGTGTCCAGAAGGTGCCACAAATTGGTGGAAGTGTACAGGTAAAACGGGATCAGGCTATAGTACTGCAACAGCGGCAGACTACTATTGCCCGTATTGGGGATGTGTTTTTTATGCTACCTGGAACACTGGTATAACTGATGAAAAAATAGATAAACGGATGGCTACTCTAACCAAGCCAACCACAAATGATAAATGTCAGAAAGATGCTTGCAACCCCTTACACTTACGTATACACAATCCCCATGCATGGAAACAAGGATACAAGTTTGGTTTACGTATTGCTGGAGGGGCAATAGATCCAGGGACCATTGTGTATATCAGATTGAATACCCAAGCCCACAAGTCATCTAAATATCATATTCATAATACCTTTTATGAAGCCATGCATGTAAATAAGTTTGAGATCCCTCACCCCTCACAGAATTTATTTCTAGAATTAGCCGGAGCAGTAGTATCTAGTCTTAAGATCTCAGATTGCTATTTTTGTGGCGGAACCCAAATGGGAGACCAATGGCCATGGGAGGCCCAAGAATTGAATTATTCTATGGTTTACAATCAGACTGAATTACACAAGGCTACCAGTGAATGGGTGTTAGCGCACTCAATCGTTGGACGTCTTTGCTATGCCAGAACTGGACCCCAGTTCACCCAGAATGTAGGACAGCTGGTCTGTCTTAGCCAGAAGTATTATAATGCCACGACCAAAAAGACAGCATGGTGGTCAGGAATCAGACATCCTGAACCTCCTAACCCATTAGCCAGATTTCCTGAACTTGCTGGTCTATGGACTAACCTTGCCAAAGTCCAAGCCTGGCAAGCCCCACCTGGCCTATATTGGATCTGTGGAAACCGAGCGTATGCACAACGTCCGCCACACTGGGGAGGAGCATGTGTCTTAGGAACCATCAGACCTTCTTTCTTTCTTTTAAACACTGAACATGGAGAACAATTAGGATACCCTGTATACACTACCCACCGACACAAGAGAGCATTGAGACAGAAAAGAGAAGCCTTACAGATAGGCAAGTGGGAGAAGTGGCAAGGTGATGATTGGCCACCAGAAAGAATCATTGAGTATTATGGGCCTGCCACTTGGAATGATGATGGTATGTATGGTTATCGTACTCCAATCTATATGATTAATCGTATTATTCGCTTACAAGCAGTAGTCAAAATAATAACCAATGAAACTAGTCATGCTCTTACGCTCTTAGCTAGACAAAGTACTCAGATGCGCACTGCTATATATCAGAACCGCTTAGCACTTGATTATTTGTTAGCAGCTGAAGGAGGAGTATGTGGTAAACTGAATTTAACTAATTGCTGTTTGAAAATAGATGATAAGGGTCAAGTAGTTGAAGAAATTGCTAAAGATATGCAAAGACATGCTTATGTGCCAGTACAGACTTGGCACTCATTGAAATTTCCTAACTGGTTTGCTAACCTCTTTTCATGGGTGGGAGGATTTAAGACTTTCATTGTTTTAGTACTAATCCTTGTTGCTGTTATCTTTTTATTACCATGTTTAATCCCATGTTGTATGCGTTCCATTCATAACACAATTGATAGTACAGGAGAGCGGAAGACCGCCACTAAAATAATGGCTTTATACAAAGCTAGTCCTAGTCGAAATCCTTCAATCATGATGTGATTCTTCTAAAGGTGATTTAACTCTCACACCTTATTGAGTAATAGGGTGAGATTAATCAAAGGGGGGAATGTGGCAGGTGCAGACCTGTGACCCACGGTGTCTGAACATAAGCAGGCCAGCATGGCTAGCTTGACCTGTAAATGAGGCCTGTGGAGAGGCATATAGGATTGCACATCCCCCAATATGCTGCTATTGTAAGATAGAACTCAGTAGAAGTATTGAATTAGCTTAGGTAGGCAGAACTGCAGAGCTGAAAGATGGAAAAATACAGAAAGACATGTTTAAAAGTTACTGATAAGAAAAAGTACATCTGCAAAGAAATAATTGGGAGTGCTGACAGATGAGTTGCAGAGCCCTGCTCCTCTGCATGCACAAATTGGTTCCATGGCCTTGAGAGTGTGAAAGTGTAGCAGCAAAGCGCAGACAAACCAATGATACCAGGAGTCTGTTCAGAAGGTCCAAATCATTTATTTGTGCACAAGTCTCAAGCAAGGCAATTTCAAAATGGCTGAGCAAAGTTTTCAAGCATTACAACAACTTTTATAGACTTCTGTTCCATTCTAGGTATAGAAAAACATTTCATTGGTCCCGGTACTCCCCCGTACCTCCCGTAGCCCTTCTATTGGTCCCGGTACTGATAAGTTTCTCCAATTATGTTCCTTCTGTGGGCTTCTGTGGGCATGACACCTGCCTGCCCCCCTTCTAGTCCCAATTACAATGGTCAGTTCATCAACTTGTTACTTTCACACTTTCAAGGTTATGGGACCAATTTGTGCGTGCAGAAGAGCAAGGTTCTGTAACTCATCTGTCAGCACTCCTCATTATTTCTCTGCAAATGTACTTTTTCTTATCAGTAACTTTTAACATGTCTTTTCTGTATTTTTCCATTTCTTAATTCTGCAGTTCTGCTTACCTAAGCTAATTCAATATTTCTACTGAGTTCTTTCTTACAATAGCAGCATATTGGGGGATGTGCAATCCTATATGCCTCTCCACAGGCCTCATTTACAGGTCAAGCTAGCCATGCTGGCCTGCCTATGTCAGACACCGTGGGTCACAGGCCTGCACTGCCACATTCCCCCCTTTGATTAATCTCACCCTATTACTTAATAAGGTGTGAGAATTAAATCACTTTTAGAAGATTCACATCCTGATTAAAGGATTCTTACTAGTTCCACTAGGGCTAGCTTTGTATAAAGCCATTATTTTAGTTGCGGTCTTCCGCTCTACTGTACTATCAATAGCACTATGAATGGAACGCATACAACATGGGATTAAACATGGTAAGCAGAGGATAACAGCAACAAGGATTAGTACTAAGATAACGAAAGTCTTAAATCCTCCCAGCCAAGAGAAAAGGTTAGCAAACCAGTTAGGAAATTTCAATGCGTGCCAAGTCTGTACCGGCACATAAGCATGTCTTTGCATATCTTTAGCAATTTCTTCAACTACTTGACCCTTATCATCTATTTTCAAACAGCAATTAGTTAAATTCAGTTTACCACATACTCCTCCTTCAGCTGCTAGCAAATAATCAAGTGCTAAGCGATTCTGGTATATGGCAGTGCGCATCTGAGTACTTTGTCTAGCTAAGAGCGTGAGAGCATGACTAGTTTCATTGGTTATTATTTCAACTACTGCTTGTAAGCGAATAATACGATTGATCATATAAATTGGGGTACGATAACCATACATACCATCATCATTCCAAGTGGCAGGTCCATAATACTCAATAATTCTTTCTGGTGGCCAATCATCACCTCGCCACTTCTCCCACTTGCCTATCTGTAAGGCTTCTCTTTTCTGTCTTGATGCTCCTTTGTGTTTGTGGGTTGTGTATACAGGGTATCCTAATTGTTCTCCATGTTCAGTGTTTAACAGGAAGAAAGAAGGTCTGATGGTTCCTAAGACACATGCTCCTCCCCATTGTGGCGGGAGTTGCGCATATGCTCGGTTTCCACAGATCCAATATAGGCCAGGTGGGGCTTGCCAGGCTTGGACTTTGGCAAGGTTAGTCCATAGACCTGCAAGTTCAGGAAATCTAGCTAATGGGTTAGGAGGTTCAGGATGTCTAATTCCTGACCACCAAGCTGTCTTTTTGGTCGTGGCATTATAGTATTTCTGGCTAAGACAGACCAGCTGTCCTACCTTTTGAGTGAACTGGGGTCCAGTTCTGGCAAAGCAAAGACGTCCAACGATTGAGTGCGCTAACACCCATTCACTGGTAGTCTTGTGTAATTCAGTCTGGTTATAAATCATGGAATAATTCAATTCTTGGGCTTCCCAGGGCCATTGATCTCCCATTTGGGTTCCGCCACAGAAATAACAATCTGTGATCTTAAGACTAGAGACTACTGCTCCGGCTAATTCTAGAAACAAATTCTGTGAAGGGTGAGGGATCTCAAACTTATTTACATGCATAGCTTCATAAAAGGTATTATGAATATGATATTTAGATGACTTGTGGGCTTGAGTATTCAATCTAATATACACAATGGTCCCTGGATCTGTTCCTCCTCCAGCAATACGTAAACCAAACTTATATCCTTGTTTCCATGCATGGGGATTATGTACACGCAAGTGTAAGGGGTTGCAAGCATCTTTCTGACATTTATCATTTGTGGTTGGCTTGGTTAGAGTAGCCATCCGTTTATCTATTTTCTCATCAGTTATACCAGTGTTCCAGGTAGCATAGAAAACACATTCCCAATATGGGCAATAGTAATCTGCCGCTGTAGCAGTACTATACCCTGATCCTGTTTTACCTGTACACTTCCACCAATTTGTGGCACCTTCTGGACACATATACTTATGGTCATTTCGATACGCTTTCTCCCATGTACCACAGGTGGACTGACTATCTCTATTAATAGCATTACATGCATCAAAATTCAAAACAGCAGGTTTAGTAATGTCCTTAAGTGGGGGTGTAGCAGCTAATATAGGTCCATCTGCATCCTTCCATCTTATTTCCAACGTGTAATAGGATGGATTCTGATGCGGATTATAGCATGCTTTAATTTTGCCATGAGTGCAAACATTTAGTTCAGTGGTGTTATAGATACACCGAGTTATTGTGCCCTTGCAGGTATAGTAAGAATGGTAAAGCAAAGTCTGAGTTACTTTCAGTCCAGTTCTAGTAGAGGTAATGCAAGCAGTGCATGGAGGCAGAGCATAAGTCAGTTCAAAACTTCCAAAGAAGGCAACCAAGGCGAAGTAAAACAAAGATACATGTTGATGTTGATTGGAGTTCTTCTGAATCCTCAGCTTGCTGATCTTGATCACGACGGTCTATTATTCTTCGTCCCGTTTGCTAATGAAGCAATTTAACGGGTGCTGAGTGTTGATTGAAGATCCTCAAGATGTCCAGCACACATTAACCAACTTAGCAATTCAGTTGGCTTGTGAAGTCTGGCTTAGTCAATGTAGTCTCAAAGTAGTGTGTCAAACCACACACAAATTGGGTTCGTTGAAACAAAACTGTTGCTGCATGGAAAACAGCAATCCTCTTCGAAAGACTTGGCTACTGCAAAGCACTTGTGATGAAGTGTCTATGCTGCTGGTTGCCGTCTCAGAGTAACTCGCAAGGGTACATCAGGGTGCTGCTCTGCTGTCCACCGCTCTGGTTCAGGATTGGCGGCGGGCCTTGACTCTGCTGTGGTGGATCCAGGCGTCGATCTCGGCTACCTTTACTGCAGTTGGGGTAGACAGGATGACGGTGTACGGTCCCTTCCAATGGGGTTCCAACGGTATCTTCTTCCAATCTTTGATCCACACCGAAGTTCCAGGCTGATAGGGATGCAAGGGTTCCGTCAAGTTGATAGGCAACTGGTCTTGGATCCACGCATGGAGAGTCTGCAGAACAA
The DNA here is from genome assembly GCA_033557465.1 of Ichthyophis bannanicus. Classification (NCBI taxonomy): domain Eukaryota; kingdom Metazoa; phylum Chordata; class Amphibia; order Gymnophiona; family Ichthyophiidae; genus Ichthyophis; species Ichthyophis bannanicus. The sequence goes on along the minus strand of CM066031.1, from coordinate 1,263,794,974 downwards.
AACTAAGAGCTAGGATTCTTGCCTGGTTACTTCTGAACCAATCTGGGCTAAACTTCCTTTGACTCCCTGCACTATTGGTGGGGGTTTACCATACAAAACTTCAAAAGGGGAAAATCCTGTTGACTTTACAGGGGCTGAGCGTATTCTGAGTAAAGCAATGGGGAGCACTTGGGGCCATTTCAAGTGTGTCTCCTGACAAAGCTTAGACATTTGGGCTTTCAAGGTACGATTCATTCGCTCAACTTTCCATGAACTCTGGGGTCTGTATGCAGTGTGGAGCTTCCACTGTATCTGCAAAGCTTTTGCTAACTGCTGAGTAACTTGGGAGACAAATGAGGGTCCATTGTCTGACCCTATTACTGCTGGGATTCCAAATCTGGGGACAATCTCTCTCATTAAGGCTTTGGTAACTTCTCGGGCTTTCTCAGTTCTGGTTGGGAATGCTTCTACCCACCCAGAGAAAGTACAAACTAATACTAGTAGGTAATGGTATCCATTGGCTTTTGGCATTTCGGTAAAATCAACTTGGAGGTTGTGCATGGGGGTGACACCTCCTGACTGAACTCGGGGTGCTGTAATAAGGCCTTGCTTGGCATTATTTTTGGCACAAGTTACACATTGACGTGCTACTGAGGCTGATATGGTTGTCATCAGAGGGATGTAGAAATGTGGTCTGAGTGCTTTCTCCATAGCACTCTTCCCATAGTGGGTGGCTTCGTGGAAAGCTTTGACAAAGGATGGTCCTAACAGTTCAGGAATTACTATTCGTCCTGGAGGTTGACTGCCCTCCTCTGGTGGCAGCTCAATCCATCCATCTTTCAATACTCCATTTTCTTTTGTCACAATAGTAATCTAATTCTTTGGTGGTATATCGTGGGGTCCATAGATTCAAGGGTACTGGAAACAATGCTGCTTGCATTGGCATAGCTTGTGGGGCAATCTGTCCTGTCATAGCTGCTTGTCGTGCTGAGGCATCTGCAAATCTATTTCCTCGGGCAACTTCTCCTTTTCCTGCTTGATGTCCTCTACAATGCATGACAGCTACACGTGTTGGGGCCCAGACTGCATCAAGTAACATCAATATCTCGGGACCATATTTGACTGATTTTCCTCCGGATGTGATAAGTCCTCTTTCTTTATAGAGAGCTCCATGGGCATGCAAGGTAGTGAAGGCATATTTGGAATCTGTATATACATTTAGCACAAGTTTTTCTCCTAACAACAATGCTCTGGTGAGTGCTATCAATTCGGCTTTCTGGGCTGATGTGCCTGAGGCTAGAGCTGATGATTCAACTACTTCGTGTTGAGTGACGACTGCATATCCGGCACAGCGTCGTCCGTCAAGGATGAGACTGCTCCCATCAACATAATAGATCTGGTCAGGATTGTCTATGGGCACATCTGTTAAGTCAGGTCGACTAGAGAACACAGTTTCCATGACTTCGATACAGTCATGTTCTGGGAGTTCTTCACTGATGGGTATCAAGGTAGCTGGATTCAAGGCATGGCTCACTTCAAGTTGTATTTGTGGGTTTTCACATAACATGCTCTGGTACTTCAACATTCGGAATTGGTGAGCCAATAATTTGCTTTTTGTTCCATAAGGGCAAGGACTGCATGTGGCACAGTGACTCGTATGTTCTGTCCTAGTGTGAGTTTGTCTGCCTCACTAATAGCGCTGTAGCTGCAACTGCTCTCAAGCAAGGTGGCCATCCTTTGGCCACAGGGTCCAATTGTTTCGATAGGTAGGCTACAGGTCGCTCCCAATTTCCTAATTTCTGAGTCAACATGCCTAGGGCATTTCCCTGTGCTTCATGTACAAACAAGTGGAAAGGTTTGTGGACATCTGGTAGTCCAAGTGCTGGTGATGACATCAATTCTTCTTTTAACTTCTGGAAGGCTGTATCCTGCTCAAGTCCCCACTCCAGTGGTGACTTCTCTTCTCCTTTTGTGGCTTCATACAGTGGTTTGGCATTTTGGGCAAAGTTGGGTATCCAGATTCGGCAATATCCTGCTGCTCCCAGAAAGGCTCTGACTTGCTTTCTGGTTGTTGGAGTTGGAATTCTGCATACTGCTTCTTTTCTTTCTCTGCCTAATCTCCTGCTTCCTTGGGTAATACGAAAACCCAAGTATTTCACTTCTTTTTGACATAGCTGTGCTTTGGCTCTGGAAACTTTGTATCCAGCTTCATCTAGTAACTGCAAGAGATCTTTGGTGGCTAATATACATTCTCTTTCTGATACGGCAGCTATCAACAGATCATCCACATACTGGAGAAGCACTCTCTTCCCCGGGGCTACTGGATAGCTTGAAAGATCTTGATTTAGTGCAGCACTAAAGATGGTAGGTGAATTCTTGAATCCTTGGGGTAATCTTGTCCAGGTGAGTTGGCCCCCTCTTCCAGAGATGGGGTCCTGCCATTCAAATGCAAACAATATTTGGCTTACAGGGGCTAATCTTATGCAAAAGAATGCATCTTTTAAATCCAGTACAGTGAAATGGGTAGCTTCAGCAGGTATCAGTCCTAGAAGAGTGTAAGGATTGGGTACAACTGGATGTATAGTTTCAACTGCATCATTTACTCTTCTCAAATCTTGCACTGGGCGATAATCATCTGTCCCAGGTTTCTTTACTGGCAAAAGTGGAGTGTTCCATGGGGATTGACATACTTTCAGTAGGCCATACTCGAGCAATCTCTGTAGGTGGCGATGGATGCCTTCAATTGCGGCTCTTGGGAGAGGGTACTGTTTGACGTGCACTGGTGTAGCACTAGGCTTGAGGGTTACAATCACTGGAGCTATATGCTTGGCTAGGCCTGGGGGACTGCCTTCTGCCCATACTCCAGGTGGTGCATGAATGTTCTTCAAAGTTTGTTCAAAATAGGTATCTTGAATCGAATCATCAATGTAGTATCTCCATTCTTCTTCTCGGGGTACTGTCAGCAGCATTACTCCTGCTGGTTTGGCTTGAGAATTCACTGTCATTTGCATTTCTCCTTGTTCAGAGAAAGATATTTGTGCTTGAAGCTTGGCTAGCATATCTCGTCCCAGTAGTGGTACTGGACATTCGGGCATGTAAAGGAATTGATGAGTTACTTGCTGTCCTCCTAGACTGCATATTCGGTTTTGAAGAAAAGACTTTGTGGCCTTGGCACCAGTTGCTCCTATAATGGTGACTGCTTTTTTAGTGAATGGGGCTATCTTTTTGTCTATTACTGAATGCTCTGCTCCAGTATCAACCATAAAGTTCATAATTTGGTCTCCTATTTGTATTCCGACCATAGGCTCCTGGAGACCTAAAGCAAACTTGGAGCCCGGTCTGTCCTAATCCACGTCATCCTCATCATGGGCTTGTGTGGCCAATGCTTGAATGGCTCCTCCTCCCCTCTCTCTCTGGAATTGTTCTCGATTGGCTCCTCCTCGGCCTCGGGGACGGCCTCGTCTTTCTTCTCGCCACTGATGATCGTTGTCGTCATCTTGCTGGGCGTCTTCGAGTTGCGGGCATGTATCTCTCCAATGTCCTTCCTCTCTGCAATAGGCGCATTGGTTCACGCCTAGTCTCTGGGTCCGGCCTCCGCCTTGACCCCGCCCTCTTCCTCTGCTCCTTCGACTAGGGACACCTCCCCTTTTCTTTTCAACTATGGCCGCAGCCAAAAAATCAGCTTCTTCTTCATCTTTCTATCACATTCTCTCTGTCTTTCAGTATCACGATTCACATACACTTTATGAGCGACTTCCAATAACTGTGTTGCATTCATGCCCGCAAACCCTTCTAATTTCTGTAATTTACGTCTAATGTCTGGTTGAGACTGGTTTACAAAAGCAGAATTCACCATGCATAAACTTCCTGGTGCCTCGGGATCATAGGGAGTATACATTCTGTAGGCTTCAGTTAATCTTTCATAATAATCTGCTGGGCTCTCATCTATTCCTTGGATAATTCCTGCGACTTTGGAAAGGTTCATAGCTTTTTGGCCCCCCTTCTCAGGCCTTGTAAAAAGCCTTGGCGAAAGCGGGCTAGGGCTGTGGATCCTTCATCTGTATTTGGATCCCATTGGGGGTCTTCATTCGGGAATTCTCTCTGAGCTGCTTCTCTACGATCTATTATATTCTGCCCCTGCGCCGGAGCTGCAGGGTTTTCTGCCATCCATTCAATAGCTGCTTTTCTAATTCTCGCTCGTTCTTCTGTAGTAAATAGGGTGGTCAGGAGCTGACGGCAATCTGGCCAAGTGGGTTGGTGAGTTTCCATAATACTAGTTACTAATTCTGTCAGCTCCTGGGGCTTACTAGTATAGGAGGCATAATGCGACCTCCAATTTAATAAATCAGTTGTAGAGAAAGGGATATACACATAAGTTAGGGGTCCCGCTACCACTTCATCATTATCATTCTTTACGGGCACTCCCGGGACTTGCCTTAAGGGAAACAGTTTGGCTGTCCCAGGCGTTGTTTGGGATCTAAGAGTTATTGTTGTTGCCTTTGCAGGAGTCGCTTTCTTTTTCTCAACTGGTTTTGCTTTGGGTTTTTCTTTCACTGGCGTGCTAGTGCTAGCGCTAGCTTTCTCAAGTATTTGTACACTGTCCTCCTCTTCTTCTGGGGAATTCCCTTCTTCTCCTCCTTCTATCTCCGCTTCTGACTCACTTTTTACGTCCTCCACTTCTCTTTCCACTAATTCTTCCTCTTTCTCTTCTCTAGGAGGGGGACCGGGGGTTGGGTCCCGCCTCGGCTCTGGCCGTCTCTGGGGTTCTGGGGCAGGACGCCGCCGGGCTATTCTTACTGGACCTGGGGTTCGGGGCTGCCTGAGGACTACTTCTGGGGAATCAGGATCTGCCAGGATGGGTTTCTTCGTGGCTTTCTTATCCTGCTCTTTCATTCTAGGCTGTTCCTTTTTCTGTCTAGAATCTGTTTTAGCTAACATTATTCTGCACTGTTCCTCATAACAGCGCTGGCGCCCAGGAGGGCGGATCTTCACAAATACTTAACCAAGAATCTATATAGGGGTACTGATCGGGGTGCGCTACCCGCACTCTACGATGTATTGACTGGATAATCTGTACAGTGAACGTTCCCTCTCGGGGCCAGATGGGGTCTAGATCGGGCCACTCCCTAGTACACAAAATCTGCAAACGGGCTGCTGTCATTTTAATACCATAATCTCCTGAATATCCCTCTTTAAAATGTGCGATCATACATTCTAATGGAGTGTTTTCTAGTAGACCCCGCCCCTCCCATTTCGATGTGTGCGCGCAACAACAGACAGAAGGGAAAAGGAGTGCGGACCGTGGGTAAGGGGTCCTCACGGCCCTGGAAACGTATAGGGAATACAAATAACAAGACAAGACGACAATCGCTTCCCCCTTTTCGCGACCTGAACGCGGTCGCCCGGTCAGGAAATGCGCTAATCAGGGGTCCGCCTTCACTTGGTCCGTGCTGCCAGACCTCTCATTCACACTTCGTTCACACAATCATGCTAGCAACGTATCCCAGAATGCATTCGTTTCTATCTGTTCTGACTAGTCTTTTCCCAATTACAAAAAGGATGAGGGTTTCACCTAGCGAATTCCCATGCCAGGCTACTCGGCTCTTCCTTGAGAGTTGATCATGCTCTCTTACCAATTCCCAATATCTCGAGATTACAAATTCCAAATTCCAATGGCAGTACTGCTCTTTCTATTTCTGTCTAGACCCAAATCAAAACTATACTCACCGGATCCGGTCCTCACACTTCCCAAGCAGGCGCATGAGTTGGACCTCGGGACTCCCCTCACTCGGGTTCGAGGCGTTGGCTCCAACCGGGCCCGGCACCCGCCGAGGTCCGACCAGCTCCCTCCGATACAAGGGACCGGTGGCGCCAGGGAGCGGCCCTCGTCGGAAGGGCGCGATCCCGGCAGGACCAAGCCTATAGAGGCGGAAAGTCGTGGTATATTGCCCTATAGACACTTTGATTCCACAACTTCCCGGCCAACGCACCAAGGAATATGTTAGCAGCACAGCGCAGACAAACCAATGATACCAGGAGTCTGTTCAGAAGGTCCAAATCATTTATTTGTGCACAAGTCTCAAGCAAGGCAATTCAAAATGGCTGAGCAAAGTTTTCAAGCATTACAAACAACTTTTATAGACTTCTGTTCCATTCTAGGTATAGAAAACATTTCATTGGTCCCGGTACTCCCCCGTACCTCCCGTAGCCCTTCTATTGGTCCCGGTACTGATAAGTTTCTCCAATTATGTTCATTCTGTGGGCTTCTTTGGGCATCACACCTGCCTGCCACCCTTCTAGTCCCTATTACAATGGTCAGTTCATAAACTTGTTACTTTCACACTTTCAAGGTTATGGGACCAATTTGTGCGTGCAGAAGAGCAAGGTTCTGTAACTCATCTGTCAGCACTCCTCATTATTTCTCTGCAAATGTACTTTTTCTTATCAGTAACTTTTAAACATGTCTGTTCTGTCTTTTTCCATTTCTTCACTTCTGCAGTTCTGCTTACCTAAGCTAATTCAATATTTCTACTGAGTTCTTTCTTACAATAGCAGCATATTGGGGGATGTGCAATCCTATATGCCTCTCCACAGGCCTCATTTACAGGTCAAGCTAGCCATGCTGGCCTGCTTATATCAGACACCGTGGGTCACAGGCCTGCACCTGCCACAAAAGTAACAAGTTGATGAACTGACCATTGTAATTGGGACTAGAAGGGGGGTATGCAGGTGTCATGCCCCCAGAAGGGACATAATTAGATAAACTTATCAGTACAGGGACCGATGGAAGAGGTACGGGAGGTACGGGAGGTTACCTGGACCAATGAAATGTTTTTCTATACCTCGAATGGAACAGAAGTCTATAAAAGTTGTTGTAATGCTTGAAAACTTTGCTCAGCCATTTTGAAATTGACTGGTTCGAGACTTGTGCACAAATAAATGATTTGGACCTTCTGAACAGACTCCTGGTATCATTGGTTGTCTGCGCTTTGCTGCTACACTTTCACTAGGGCACCGTCGGCGCCGACGTCTACCATATGTGAGGACTGAATTCCTGCTTGTTCCCAGAGAAAGCCAAGATTTTCTGGGGATTTTAAGTTTTGGCATTGTGGCAGTTCTGTAAAATCAAATTTAAGAATCCTATACCTCCAATGTATGCTGTTTGGGCCACAGTATGCATGCTGTTTCTGAAAGAAAATACTGGACCAAATTACAGCAAAAGAATGCGTTATGTGTAGTTCTGGAACTAATGCAATGATGCAACAACCATTTGTGGACCAATCGGATGTGACTAGTGCTGAAAAGCCATTTTCTTAACTTGTGCTGACATCATAAAGGAACCCAGAAAATAATATGAGACCAGACATTTTATGAGTATATAGCCATGTATATGTTATGTTTATTTTAAAACTTAATAAATAAAATAGCATTCATTGGGACAAAAACAGTAACAGCTCTCCATCAAATGTAGGGTTAATTTTCAGTATTCATAGAAGAGAGGAAGCATTTCTGTAATTGAAGAAAACATGATTTTACACATGTAATTTAAAGAAAGGTGTACTATCATGAATGACAAGTGAGAAAGAGTAGTTACTCACCTGTAACAGGTGTTCTCTAGGAGCAGCAGGAAATCAGTCCTCACTTATGGGTGTCATCGACGCCGATAAAGCCCCAGCGGAGCATTTACTCAGCTTTCCATGAAAGCCTTTGTGAATGCTGGCACGCATGAGCGGTTCCCTTACCGCCTAAATGTGACTTCTTATCTCAGTCAATTGACATAGCTAAGAACAGCACACAAAACTGTAAAAATTAAACCATGTATAACTGTAACTCCCCGGGGAGGAGGGAGGTTAGTGAGGACTGATTCCTGCTGCTCCTGGAGAATACCTGTTACAGGTGAGTAACTACTCTTTCTCCAGGACCAAGCAGGAAGTCAGTCCTCACTTATGGGTGACTCCCCAGCTCTGGGCTACCAGGAACCCAGGCTGAACAAGAGAACTCCCTCTAGTCTCAGCAACACAGTAAAGGCTTTGCAAGAACACACCCTCCACAGGTAGCCCAACCAGAGGGCAGGAGTTGCCTAGACCTCAAAGAGATTCCAGAGTACATGCTTTGGCCAAAAGCACTGTCCATACGGTACTCCCATCTCCAGACAGTAGTGGGCTGCAAAAGTCTGGCTTGAAGACCAAAAAAAGGGGGTTTTTAGCAAGCCCTGCCGATTTCCCGTCAAGGAAACAGAGCCGGAGGTGAAGCCACTGAGGCAGCCATTGCCCTCACACGGTGGGCCGTGACCCCTACCCTGGCCAAAGGAAGGTTCAAGCCGCCTGGTAAGCCCAGGTGATACAGTCAGCCACCCCAGAGATGGACAAGGTACGCTTTGGACACAGGCCTCCCCAAGTTATTGGGGTCAAAAGAAAGGAAGAGCTCAGAAGCATCCTGTGACCTTGCCGTATGTTCAAGGTAGAAGGATAAGGACCCTCCTGTTACAAGTCCATGGTATGGAGACACTGTTTCAGACCTGTCTTGCATGAGGGCCTAGGGAAAGAAAGTAGGAAGAACCACCTCCTGGTTTAGGTGGACAATGGAAGGAAAGCGGAGGAGAACAACCTTAGGAAGGAACTTAGGGTGAGTCCTGAGGACCACCCTTGTTTTTTATAGAACCTGGTGTAAGGCCTATCAACAGACCAAGGCCTGAAGCTCACTCAACTCTCCTAGCCGAAGTAAGGGCTATAAGAAAAGAGAGTCCTTCCAGGAAAGGAGTGCCCGTAGAGGGCAAGTAGCCATAGGTTCCAAAAGGTGGGCGAGTCAGTTGCTGCAAAAACCACATTAAGCTCCCACTCAGGAGCAGGAGGACGTATGGGAGGTTTGAGCAGAAGCAAGCCCCTGAGAAAACCAGACACCACACGGGTGCACAGCACAAGGAATGGCCCTCAACTAGGGAGTGGTGATCTGCCAAAAGCAGAGAGGGTGACCACGAAAAGAGTTGGACTTGAGGACCCTGATTGGACAAGTTGGCAGCCATGGTACTGAAGCACTACTGACCACAGTACAGGCGAGAAAGGATCCTCAGCACGCAGCTGACACCACACAGAGAACCTTTTCCACTTGAGAGCATAGGTCTTCCTAGTGGATTGTTTCCTGGAGGCTAGGAGAACTTCCTCAA
>CM066031.1:1263626764-1263785332 GCA_033557465.1 Ichthyophis bannanicus | reverse complement strand
AACATAATAATGCATATACTTGAAAGGGTAAATAACTGACGAGGGATGAACGTCAACTAAATCTCTCTCATATTCACAGGGAAAATCCAAGGAACATTATTTATCTCTCAAAGTCAACTAAAAACTTTGAGAGATAAATATGATCGTTTCCTTTTGATTTTGCCCTGTGGCATATGAGAGAGATTTAGTCTGACAAATTTCACGACTCTTGGTCATCTTTCATGTAGTACTACACCCTTTCCTACTGTAGCAGCAGGAGCGGCAAGACACCAAAACCGAACTAATACCAGGGAGTATTGTCAGAAGGTGCCCAAATCATTTGATTTGTTGCAACGGTCTTCAAAGCAGAATCGAAATTCAAAATGGTCTCCTTTTTTTTTGTTTTTTTGCCCCTCCCCCCTTTTTTTTAGATCTTCGAGGTCAATGTTCTTCCGTGATTTCAAACCACAAGCTAACGCCCCCCATCTTCCCTATACCCCTCGACTTTTGCCTCCATTTCTAGGTATAGGCAAAACATTTCATTTGCGTTCGACTCCGCGCGACGCTCACTACCTGTCCTGCGTAGCCTCCCGTACTCCCTTCTAATTGGTTCCCTTCCTGTACGACGGTACTGATCCTGAACTTTGTATCCAATTAGGTTACGTCTGGCTATCGTGGGCTCAGCACCTGCTCACCTCCCTTCTAGTCCCAATTACAATGGCCATGTTTTACCAACTTGGGTTACTTGTTCCATACTTCCAAGTCGCGTATCATTTTGGTGGCAAGGTTTAGTACGTGTAGGCGGAAGCAGCGTCTTCTGGTAATCTTCCTCTGTGTATGATCAGCAGCTCTTTAAATAAATCTTTATCCTTTTTACAGCTGTATTTTCTTATCAGGGGCATTTTCAACCCTTATTTTTGCTGTATTTTTCCAACACTTCAGTTGTGCTTGTCCTGAAGCTAATTTTCAAATACTGTTTCACTGAGTCTACTTAATTCTACAATAGCAGGAATCCGTCCTGGTTTGGGAATGTGCACGATTCCTTTTATTGCCTTCTCCACAGACTTCATTTACATGGTCAAGCTAGGTTAGGCCTGCTTTGCTTATGTCAGACATTAGTGGATTCACAAGGGCCCTTCACCTGCCACGTCCCCCTTTTGATTTAATCTCAACCCTATTACTTCTAATACAGCCGTGTGAGAGTTAAAACACTTTAAAAATGGTTATATCATGGTCAGAGGATTCCGACTATATCTGCAGGAGGTGGTTTTGGGTTGGTATAAGGCCATGTAATCCTTCAGTTGCGGTCTTTCCGCTCTACTGTCCTTTCAATTAGCACTATTGTATATAGATAACGCAACTACAACATGCGGCCTATTATACATTGGTAACAGTAAAAATGACTAGCAATGATTATTAGTACTAGTATAACGGAAAGTTTTAAGTCCTCCTCAGGCCATGAGAAAAGACCTGCAAAACCAGTTCGGAAAACTTTAGTGAATGCCCAAGTTTTGTACTGGCACATAAGCTTGCTTTCCGCCCTAGTTTCAGCAATTTCTATCAACTACTTGAACCTTTAATCATCTATTATCTTAAACAACAATTAGTTCAATTCAGCTTACCACATACTCCTCCTTCACGCTGTGCCCACGATCAGTCCAATTGTAAGTTACTTAATGCCTACATACGGTTCCCTGCATATGATAGCAGTGCGCAGTTTGGGGTAACTCTGTCTTGCTAGAACAGTGATAAGAAGCATTGGCCTAGGTCCTCATTGGTTTACACAGGTCACATTCGTATGAAAAAATTTGTTTTCTTTTTAACACTGCCTCTAAGGTATTCGATTGAGGAATTTTGTCTTTACGTGTGTCGTTTGGTGCCCGATGTAAATCCAAATCTGTCGGAACTCAATTTTGCTCCCAATCACGTAAACAGAGATTTTTGCTAACATTGGGTTAGCAGTTTGAGGTGACAGCGCTTTTCCAGATTGGAGTTTGGCACCGATTCGAGGATGTAAAAGAGCGGTTCTTTCTTGGGATGTGATCATTCTTCCATAACTAATCTGTTTAGTAGAACGGCGTATTACAAATAAGAATCAACCGAGGTACTAATCTGTGTACTTCAAGGGGCTTGCGCCCCTATCATGCACGCATTAAGAAGTAGAAGTCGATCTATGTGCCCAGACAAAAAAGACACACAGCCGTTGGGAATTTGTAGGTTGGGCGGCCCTATAGGTAGCAAAATTGTCTGCACTTGAATAACGCGGCTACCCACACTAGAGAAGCTGATGCGTGCAACTGATAAACATTGAGCATATGATAAGGAGGACGAGGTTAGACCACAAAGACAAAGCAAAGAAATGTGTGCAACAAACATGTTTTACAGGCTATGTATGTAAGAATAGAAAACGCAAACCGCACCATTGCAATACATGATAGACAAACACCCGATGGTGTGTGAAAATAAAATTCTACTAAATGAGATCCGAAGCACTGGTCGGTCATATAACTGTAGCGAAATTTTTTATTTTAAAGTTTTAGGTATAAAAACACGAATTTGTCACTACCACGCCAGTTTTAGATTCTTAAAGTCAGTTCTGTGGGTCATCATTCTAAAATCTCCTGGTTGCCTTTTCTTGGGCCCTTTTCTTCTTCCCCCGATATGCTTCTCTGTGGTTGCGAAGGCGCTGTCGTTGCGTATTTTTCATCTTGGGGTTCTCCCACAGCAGCAACTCAGCAGGAAATCAAGTCCATCATAGTGGTGTTCCCGTATCTTCCTTGGTACCTTCTCTCTGCGTCCTTGATGTCCTGGTGAAAACCTTCCAACCTTGTTCTTCCCTGCACGCCCCCAAGTTTTCGGGGAAGCCGAAAAAGTAGTTCACATGGGAGTGCAAGAAATGGACTGTTTCCAGGGCTCATTTTTACAGCCTTGTTTCTTTGAAGGCATTTGAGCCGGGCTCCTGGCCACCAATATTCCTTATAGTTCTCAATCTCTGCCTGTTTCCCAAGAATCTTGAGAACAATATCCTTGAAGGAATCCCAGGCTTCTTTTTCCTTCTCAGACATCGTTTCAGCGAATGCTCCCCATCTGAAATGCGTTTCCTTATATCAGTGGCCCATACAAACACTCCTTCCTCTTCCTTAAGCTTTGCTTCCACGAACCAGTTGGGGGGGTGTACACTTTGAGTCCTCAAATGTGGTTCCCGAAATGCATCTCTACTCCTCTTTTGGAAGGGACTTGATGAATTGCTTAATGAGGCCCCCAACGTATGCTGTGCCGCATGAATTCCCTTTGTGTGTTTGGTCCGCGTGACCCATAGAAATTTCTCATCCGAACGACTGGTACCAAGCCTCTCATTGAAGAAACATTGTTTTTCCTCAGTCGGTGGCTTTCAAATATACCTCCCGAATTGGGCCAGTCTTTTTGTTTCCACCATGCTTGATAGTGTGTTCCCCTGGCCCGGACCTAGATCCCCCACAAGCAAGGAAGCACGAAGGTGATATTTGGTGAAACCGGATTGCTTGCCCTAATATGCATTGGATAGGACGAATTTTAAAGTGGCGGTGCCCACAAATCATCCACTTAAGGTGCCTTCCGATCATAACGAATCTTCTGACGAGATCTAGGGCTCATGAAGATTCGTAGGTTATTTTTCTTGGAGGATATAACATGAGTGAGCAATAGGACAACTGAACGCGAATGTCGTTGCCATTATGAGTATAGAACAGCCTTTTATGCTGTCTTTTGACGAATCAATGAACTAGACCGCCATTCAGCCGGATCCGACTTGAGTTAATACAACTTTGTCCATCACTCCGTATATATCGTTGCATAAATAGCGCAATCTTCCTTCTTTGTCTGAAATACTTCAAAAATTGTGGTCTCGCGATTGCGGTACCAATAAAAAGTTGTTCCTGGTGACAATAGATTTTTCTGTTTAAGCCGAGAACCTAGCAGTTGGGCCAGCATCTTTTGGGAGTCCTAAATCCCGGACTAAATCATTCAATTCAGCTTGAGAGAAAAGTTCAGGTTTCCGATTTGGTTCAGTTTTCAAACTCGGAAGTACTGGACTCATCGGGAAAAGCCATCTGATGAGTCTCATCATGATCAGAAAACGTCCACACAAATATGATCCAAAGATTTTGGTGGTTCAGGCACAGGTACTTCGTTGCTATGAGGCATAGGCCTAATTGCTGAGGGAAGGTTGGGGTAACTTATACGTTCTTATTTTTTAAGTTGTATCCCTTCACAATGCAAGAGCAAAAATAGCAGTCACTGCTGTGGTCTCTTTGTTCACGCCACATCATAGGTATTCCGAAACGAAATGCTTGTTTTTTACCTTTCATCCATAAGCGTAGATCTTCAAACACATGTCTTGCACACTTTGTGTGAGGAGCCACGGTTTGTCCTTGATCGCCTAACTTCAAACCAAAATAGGCGAAATATACTTTTTTAATAAATGCAGAAATGTTCCTCTTCCGCTTTTTCACGGAATATTCCCCACAAATAAAACAGAAAACTGTCCGGAGAGTTGACGCAACCTCTGGCTCTGTGAGCCATCACAAATACACAGCACTGGCAAACTACAACTGTAGTGAACCACTTCGGAATAAAGCTGGATTTCCGACTGAGCAAACAAAAGGTAATAATGAACTTGCAAGAAACTGAAATTTGACAGAATGTTCATGTCGAAACCTCCGTGTTTGTGCGAGAGAACGAGGCTTGGCGAACAGGAAAGAACTTGCGCCAGCGCGAATACTGGATTTAACCCCCCGACTACCAATTGTCCTGTTAATGTATAAAATGAATTCTAAAAACTCTAAAATATCACTAGGGAGTGTTTATAGTTAGTTAAACCATTACAACCTCTATTTTGTGCCAAGAAAATAAACTGAATTCGGCTAAAAAGAAATTATGAGAAAATAACTTATATTGGTAAGAAATCTAATTTTGCAAGAAAAAGTGAAGTGATGGAACATTTTGGCTATTTTTTCCTGGATTCAGTACCCCAAAATCTATAGGAATCAGTTGCAAAACTGGAGGCAGTTTTTTGGTAGTGTACCTGTGTTATTATTTCAACTACTGCTTGTAAGCGGATAATACGATTAATCATATAAACTGGGGTTCGATATCCCCACATACCATCATCATTCCAAGTGGCAGGCCCATAATATTCAATGATTCTCTCTGGTGGCCAATCATCACCCTTCCACTTCTCCCACTTGCCTACCTGGAGGGGTGCTCTCTTCTGTCTCAGTGCTCTTTTGTGTCTATGATTAGTAGTGTACACTGGGTATCCTAATTGTTCTCCATGTTCCGTGTTTAGAAGAAAGAAAGAAGGTCTGATGGTCCCTAAGACACACGCCCCTCCCCAGTGTGTAGGGAGTCGGGCATATGCTCGGTTTCCACAGATCCAGTATAGGCCAGGTGGGGCTTGCCAGGCCTGAGGTTTGGCAAGATTAGTCGATAAATGAGCAAGCTCAGGGAATCTGGCTAATGGGTTAGGGGGTTCAGTTTCTTTAATTCCTGTCCACCAAGACGTCTTTTTGGTGGTGTCATTATAGAACTTCTGGCTAAGACAGACCAGCTGTCCTACCTGTTGTTTGAACTGGGGTCCAGTTCGTGCATAGCAAAGACGTCCAACTATTGAGTGCGCTAACACCCATTCGCTGGTAGTCTTATGTAGTTCAGTTTGATTGTAAGTCATTGAATAATTCAATTCTTGGGCTTCCCATGGCCATTGGTCACCCATTTGTGTCCCCCCACAAAAGTAACAATCTGAGATTTTTAGACTGGATACTATTGCTCCAGCTAATTCTAGAAATAAGTTCTGAGAGGGATGGGGAATTTCAAACTTATTCACATGCATGACTTCATAGAATGTGTCGTGGATATGGTACTTAGATGATTTATGGGCTTGGGTATTTAATTTTATATATATTATGGTTCCTGGATCTGATCCAGACCCCGCAATTCGTAGACCAAATCGGAATCCTTGTTTCCAATTTTCAGGTCTTAGAACAACAAGCTCTAAGGGATTGCAAGCATTTTTCTTGCATTTGTCTATATCTTTGACATATGGCCTCCGCAATGCAGCCATTTGATTATCTTTGGTATTATCTACCATTCCAATCCAGGTGGCATAAAAGACACATTCCCATCTTGGGCAGAAGTAATCTGACTCTGGGGCTGTACTATATACATCGGCTGAGACTTTCTTTCCTGTGCATGCTCCCCATCCAGTGGTCCCTTCTGGACACATATATTTGTCATTCCATGAGTATGTTTTTTCCCAATTACCACACTTAAAATGACTATTTCTGTTGATTACTTCACAAGCATCAAAATACAAAATAGCATATTTACTAGGATCTGTGAGTGGGCGTGTGGCATTGATCAAAGGTCCATCTGCATCTTTCCATCGCATTTCCAAGGTGTAATAGGATGGATTCTGATGCGGATTAAAGCATACTTTAGATTTACCCTTGGTACAAACATTCAGTTCAGTGGTGTTATAAATACACCGAGTCACTTTACCAGTGCAGGAATAGTAAGAGTGATAAATCAAAGTCTGAGTTACTTTCAGTCCAGTCTGAGTAGAAGTAATGCAAGCAGTGCATGGAGGCAAGGCATGAGTCAGTTCAAAGCCTCCAAAACAGGCAACCAGGCCAAAGTAAAAACAAAGATACATGTTGATTGGAGTTCTTCTGAATCCTCAGCTTGCAGATCTTGACCACGACGTTCTTTTCTTCGTCCCGTTTGCTAATGAAGCAATTCAACGGATGCTGAGTGTTGATTGAAGATCCTCAAGTTGTTCATCACACATTAACCAACTTATCAACTTTAGCTGGTTCTAAATATTGTTAATCAATGTAGCATCAAAGTAGTGTGTAAAATCACACACATGAGGTTCGTTGAAACAAACTCTTGCTGTATGGAAAACAGCAATCCTCTTCGAAAGACTTGGCTACTGCAGGGCACTGTGATAAAGTGTCTAAGCTGCTGGTTGCCGTCTCAGAGTAACTCGCAAAGGTGCGTCAGGATGCTGCTCTGCTGTCCACTGCTCAGGTTCTGGATCAGCTGCGGGCTTGACTCTGCTGTGGTGGATCCAGGAATCGATTTCTGCTACCTTTACTTCAGTTGGGGTAGACAGGATGACGGTGTATGGTCCCTTCCAATGGGGTTCCAGCGGTGTCTTCTTCCAATCTTTGATCCACACCGAGGTACCAGGCTGGTAGGGATGCAAGGGTTCCGTCAAGTTGATAGGCAACTGGTCTTGGATCCACGCATGGAGAGTCTGCAGAACAAAACTAAGAGCTAGGAGTTCTTGCCTGGTTATTTCTGAACCAATTTGGGCTAGACTTCCTTTAATTCCCTGCACTATTGGTGGGGGCTTACCATACAGAACTTCAAAAGGGGAAAATCCTGTTGACTTCACAGGAGCTGAGCGTATTCTGAGTAAAGCTATCGGGAGTACTTGGGGCCACTTCAGGCGTGTCTCCTGACAAAGTTTAGACATTTGGGCTTTTAAAGTACGATTCATTCGCTCAACTTTCCCTGAACTCTGGGGTCTGTATGCAATGTGAAGTTTCCACTGTATCTGTAGGGCTTTTGCTAACTGCTGAGTAATCTGAGAAACAAATGAGGGCCCATTGTCCGACCCTATTACTGCTGGAATTCCAAATCTAGGAACAATCTCTCTCAGTAAAGCTTTGGTGACTTCTCGGGCTTTCTCAGTTCTAGTTGGGAAGGCTTCTATCCACCCAGAGAAAGTACAAACTAATACTAATAGGTAGTGATATCCATTGGCTTTTGGCATTTCAGTAAAATCAATTTGCAGGTGGTGCATGGGGGTTACACCTCCTGATTGAGCTCGGGGCGGTGGTATAGGACCTTGTTTGGCATTATTCTTAGCACAAATTAGACATTGGCGTGCTACTGAAGCTGATATGGTTGTTAACATGGTAATGCAGAAATGTGGTCTGAGTGCTTTTTCCATAGCACTTTTTCCATAGTGGGTGGTTTCGTGGAAAGCTTTGACAAAGGCTGGACCCAACAATTCAGGGATTACTATTCGTCCTGGGGGTTGACTGCCCTCTGCTGGTGGCAGCTCAATCCACCCATCTTTCAGTACTCCATCTTCCTTATTACAGTAGTAATCTAATTCTTTGGTGGTATATCGTGGTGTCCATATGCTCAAGGGTACCGGAAACAATGCTGCCTGCATTGGCATGGCTTGTGGCGAAATTTGTCCTGTAATGGCTGCTTGTCGTGCTGAGGCATCTGTGAACCTATTTCCTCGAGCAACTTCTCCTTTTCCTGCTTGGTGTCCTCTGCAATGCATGACAGCTACACGAGTTGGGGCCCATACTGCATCAAGTAACATCAGTATCTCTGGGCCATACTTGACTGATTTTCCTCCGGACGTGATGAGCCCTCGTTCTTTATAGAGAGCTCCATGAGCATGTAGGGTAGTGAAGGCATACTTAGAGTCTGTATATACATTGAACACAAGTTTTGCACCTAGCAGTAGTGCTCGAGTAAGTGCTATCAATTCTGCTTTCTGGGCTGATGTACCTGAGGCTAGAGCTGATGACTCAACGACTTCATGTTGAGTGACTACTGCATATCCAGCGCAGCGTCGTCCATTGATGATGAGACTGCTTCCATCTACGTAATAGTCTTGGTCTGGATGGTCGATGGGCACATCTGTCAGTTCAGGTCGGATTGATAATACAGTGTCCCTGACTTCTATACAGTCATGTTCTGGGAGTTCGTCACTAACAGGTATCAATGTGGCTGGGATTCAAGGCATGGCTTACTTCCAGTCGTATCTGTGGGTTCTCACATAACATACTCTGATATTTCAACATTCGGGAATTGGTGAGCCAATGATTTGCTTTCTGTTCCATAAGGGCAAGGACTGCATGTGGCACAGTGACTCGTAGATTCTGTCCTAGTGTGAGCTTATCTGCTTCACTCACTAACAATGCTGTAGCTGCAACTGCTCTCAGGCAAGGTGGCCATCCTTTGGCCACAGTGTCCAATTGTTTCGATAGGTATGCTACAGGTCGCTCCCAATTTCCCAATTTCTGAGTCAACATGCCTAAGGCATTTCCTTGTGCTTCATGTACAAACAAGTGGAAAGGCTTGTGAACATCTGGTAGTCCAAGGGCTGGTGATGACATCAATTCTTCCTTTAACGTCTTGAAGGCTATATCCTGTTCAGGTCCCCACTCCAGTGGCGACTTTTCTTCTCCTTTTGTGGCTTCATACAATGGTTTGGCGATTTGAGCAAAGTTGGGAATCCAGATTCGGCAATATCCTGCTGCTCCCAGAAAGGCTCTGACTTGCTTTCTGGTAGTTGGGGTTGGAATTCTGCATACTGCTTCTTTTCTTTCTCTGCCTAACTTTCGGCTTCCTTTGGTTATGCGAAAGCCCAAGTATTTCACTTCTTTTTGGCATAGTTGTGCTTTTGCTCTGGAGACTTTGTATCCAGCTTCATCTAGTAACTGCAAGAGGTCTTTGGTGGCTTGTATACACTCATTTTCTGATACAGCAGCTATCAGCAGATCGTCCACGTATTGGAGAAGCACTCTCTTCCCCGGGGCCACTGGATAGCTTGAAAGGTCTTGATTTAGTGCAGCACTAAAGATGGTAGGCGAATTCTTGAATCCTTGGGGTAATATCGTGTCCAAGTAAGTTGGCCCCCTCTTCCAGAGATAGGGTCCTGCCATTCAAATGCAAATAATATCTGACTTATGGGGGCTAATCTTATGCAAAAGAATGCATCTTTTAAATCCAGAACAGTAAAGTGGGTAGCTTCAGCAGGTATCAGTCCTAGAAGAGTGTAAGGATTGGGTACAACTGGAAGTATAGTCTCAACTGCTTCATTCACTCTTCTTAGATCTTGCACTGGGCGATAGTCATTTGTTCCAGGCTTTTTCACTGGCAAAAGTGGAGTGTTCCATGGGGATTGACATACTTTTAGTAGGCCATGTTCTAGTAATCTTAGCAAGTGGCGGTGGATGCCTTCAATTACAGCTCTTGGGAGAGGATACTGCTTGACATGTACTGGTGTAGCACTAGGCTTGAGGGTTACAATTATTGGAGCTATATGTTTGGCTAGGCCTGGAGGACTGCCTTCTGCCCATACTCCAGGTGGCGCATCAATGCTTTTCAAAGTTTGTTCAAAATAGGTGTCTTGGGCAGATTCATCACTGTAATATCTCCATTCTTCTTCTCGGGGAACTGTAAGCAGCATTATTCCTGCTGGCTTGGCTTGAGAATTTACTGTCATTTGCATTTCTCCTTTTTCAGTAAAGGATATTTGGGCTTGTAGCTTGGCTAGCATATCTCGTCCCAGTAGTGGCACTGGACATTCAGGCATGTAAAGGAATTGATGAGTTATTTGTTGTCCTCCTAGACTGCATATGCGATTCTGAAGAAAAGGTTTTGTAGCTTTGGCACCAGTTGCTCCTACAATGGTGACTGCTTTTGTAGAAAATGGGGCTATCTTTTTGTCTACTACTGAATGTTCTGCTCCAGTATCAACCATAAAGTTCATAACTTGGTCTCCTATTTGCATTCCGACCATAGGCTCCTGGAGACCTAAAGCAAATTCGGAGCCCGGTCTGTCCTAATCCACGTCATCTTCATCATGGGCTGTTGCAGCCAATGATTGTACAGCTTCTCCTCTTTCTCGCTGGTATTGTTCTCGATTGGCTCCTCCGCGGTTTCGGGGACGGCCTCGTCTTTCTTCTCTCCATTGATGATTGTTTTCGTCATCTTGGTGGGCGTCTTCGAGTTGCGGGCATGCATCTCTCCAATGTCCTTCCTCCCTGCAGTAGGCACATTGGTTTATGCCTAGCTGGAGCTGGCTTCCGCCTCGGCCCTGCCCCCTTCCTCTGCTCCGACTAGGGATACCTCCCCTTTTCTGTTCAACTATGGCCGCAGCCAAAAAATCAGCTTTCTTCTTCATCTATCGATCACATTCTCTCTGCCTTTCATTATCACGATTCACATACACTTTATGAGCGACTTCCAATAACTGAGTTGCATTCATGCCCGCAAACCCTTCTAATTTCTGTAATTTACGTCTAATGTCTGGTTGAGACTGATTTACAAAAGCAGAATTCACCATGCATAAACTTCCTGGTGCATCGGGATCATAGGGAGTATACATTCTATATGCTTCAGTTAATCTTTCATAAAACACTGCTGGGCTCTCATCTATACCTTGGGTAACTTCAGTAACTTTGGAAAGGTTCATAGCTTTCTGGCCCCCCCTTTTCAGGCCTTGTATAAAGCCTTGGCGAAAACGGGCTAGGGCTCTGGATCCTCTTTCTGTATTTGGATCCCATCGGGGGTCTTCATTCGGGAATTCTCTCTGGGCCGCTTCCCGATTATCTATTCTTTCCTCCCCCCTTTCTCCTGGAGCTACAGGGTTATCTGCCAGCCAGTCTATAGCTGCTTTTCTAATTCGTGTCCGCTCCTCTGTAGTAAATAAGGTGGACAGAAGCTGGCGGCAATCTGCCCATGTTGGTTGGTGAGTTTCCATAATAGTATTCACTAATTCTGTAAGTTCCTGGGGCTTAGTGGTATAGGAGGCATAATGTGTCCTCCAATTTAACAAATCAGTGGTAGAGAAGGGGACATACACATAGCTTAGGGGTCCCGCCACCACCTCATTATCCTCATTCCTTACGGGTATTCCCGGGACTTGCCGTAAAGGCATCATCTTGGCAGTAGATGTCTTTTGGGATCTGAGGGATATTTTCGTAGCTTTCCTGTCAGGGGTTATCTTTTTCTCTACATGCTTTACTTTAGATTTACTTTTTACTGGCGAGCTAACACTGGCAGCCGCTTTTACACTGTCAGTATCACTCGGGGAATTTTCAGTTTCTTCCTTCTCTATCAGACTTTCTTTCCTGTGCATGCTCCCCATCCAGTGGTCCCTTCTGGACACATATATTTGTCATTCCATGAGTATGTTTTTTCCCAATTACCACACTTAGAACGACTATCTCTGTTGATTACTTCACAAGTATATGCATTATTATGTTTTTTAATATGTTTTTTAATGTCTTTTAATAACTATTATTAGTTTTTAATAAGGTGCATGTGTTTTTATGTTTTTAGGCATTCTGGCATTCATTTATCTATTATACATTAATTATTATTTGCGAGTTGATGAATATGTCTGATTTTAATTGTGTTTTAATTTGTTGTTGGTCATAATTCACAATGTTATTTATTTAATTATTTGACTGTGTAATATGTCCATACAGCTTGTTTACATGATGTTATTTATTATTATTGTTTGTTTATTTACGTAGTACACCAGAGTTTCCCTTGAGGAAGTTTATCACGAGACACGGCCTGTGTTGGGCAGCATGGTGTTTGAAGTTTAATAAAGTTATCCTTCCTTTATACCACATACTTCCTAAATATAGACATGCATCTGTATAATTTTATAAATGTTTTTAAAATTACTCCAAATGTCAGAGTACACAATATGACAAGTAGGCACATGCTTCTATACGACCTGGATATAGAGGGAAGAATTGGGATGGGGTATAGGTGGCATCACAAAGTACATGCATACATTATAAAATAACTTAGATATGCATAATGCAACTCTCCTGTGAATTTTATCACATATTCATCTTATTTTCAGCTATGGATACTTCAATCATATACATGTTTATCTGCTCTCTGAGCAGGCATAAATGTATTGGCTGCATTGTAGCCATGATTTTTTGGCAGGTTTTGTGCTAGAATTTTATAAAGACATATAGGCACCCATATTTCTTTATAGATCATCATCAAAATAGGCACCTATTTGGTCTCCCAACCTAGGCAACATGTTTTAAAATGATCTTCCACTAGTGAAGTTTGTGTGGCTATTGCTTGTGGTAGGCCATCAGACAGACAGACATCTATCAAGTAAGGTACAGGTGTTAACAGTGTCTTTAGAACATATTTTTCAGTGCTTTGTACATAAGGTGTTTTCCGGGACACACATCATTAATATGTGTTTTGAGTTGTAAAGGCGGTTTTCTAAAACCATGTTTTTCGTAGTTTTCTAAAACTAATATGATTTTTCAAAGTTTGTGTTGAGAGGCAAGGAGCTCCAGGGTGTTGGAAACAAATCTTAATTCCTCCTCTAGTACAAGTAAGGTACTGTTCCTAAATGGTGGCATCATTAGTTATAACGTCAGTGTAGTGTAATGATTTAAAATAAATTAGAAACAGAGAATATTGGATATAGCATATTTTATATAAGTAAGATGTGTAGGAAAGGTAAAAAGACTTTCCTACCACTTTTTGTCTGGTATAAAACCATTTTATAATTCAGGTATTTTTTGTCTAAATAAGCTAAAAGAGGTGGCATTTCTATTATTTACATGGATAGCGGAACCAAAAAGTTTGATGAAGAATCTTAGCTGATTTTTAAAAATATTTTAAGAATTTTATATATAAACCAACCATAGACGTGTTCACTTGTTGAGAAATTTAAGTAGGCAGAGAACACTTAAATTTTCAAAATGCTGCCTATTTATAGCGTCCAATCTCCGACAAATAGCACTCCCACTAGCACTCCTTGTGGCCTTGGGCAAGTCACTTAACCCTCCATTGCTCAGAAAAATCCAAGTTATCAATGTCCCTGTTTAATGTACATTTACCAAGTTTAAGTTACAATATAAACCGCTTTGACTGAAATGATAAAAATGTATAAAACCCCCCCTGTTAAGTAAACATACCTCTAAGTCCTCACATTATCCTTTTGGTAACGACAAGAACATAAATCGAGAATTAAATATATCACAACAATTTTGACTGCATCAACATGGAAGCTCTTATCTACTAATTTAGAAACAGCCAGAAGGCACCACCAAGTGGACATTAGGAGAGCATGCAGGACATATGTATGATCTAAAGTGTTTCTGTATCAGCTATAAGGACAAATTTTAAAATATATATTATTTGTTATGGGTTAAACATTTAGTTCATTTTACAAAACTACAGCATGAATGGATTTTATAAATGCCTCTAGCACACTATAATACCTTACAGTAGAACTGTTTTACTTCTGCAAAAATAAACATTTATTCTTTCCAGCCCCATGGATATTGGAAGAAATATCATACATAAGGGGTTGAGAGTGTTTGTTCATCTGTCTGAGGGCAAAATAGCTCTGAAAACTTAGTGGAATGGGATCAAATATGGCATGTGGACAGGAAGGATGTGAATGGTGAAAATACACATTTGAGATTAAAAAATGGGCCAGATTGGACCCAGGGTTCCAGAGCAATAAGCTCCCCCCAAAAAGGCCCAATGTATTTCTATTGGAGCAGCAATTCTGGCTCCTGCATCAGTGTAAACTATGATATATCGAAACACAACAGTTAGGGATCTGTTTCTTTCAAACTGCTTCTCCCCTCTACCGGTCACACATACATATACTGCATACCCATACAAACACACACAAAAGACAGACATATACATTCACAAAACCCCCCAAAGAGATACACACAAACACACATACAAGTAGATACAGAGAGGTTGGAAATAATTCCATGAGGCATGCCCTGCATGCATCCCCAATCCCATCCCGCTGCTGCACCCTTAGCCCTGCAGATTCTTAGGTGACCTGTTATAAAATTACACATGTGTGTGAAGGTCATATAGATACCTTTTTTAAACCTATTTTATAAAGACACATAGGTGCCTTTGTACCTTTATAAAATACTAGTGCAAATAGTGGCTAGATTGCAGTTGCACACATTTACACCTGCTTAGGAGAAAATAAGAACATAAGATATGCCATACTTGGTCAGATCAAGGGTCCATCAAACCCAGTATCCTGTTTACAACAGTGGTCATTCCAAGTCTCAAGTACCTGTCGGGTTTCAAAGGCATACACATTCCATGCTGCTTCTCCCAGGGGTAAGCAGTGGATTTCCCTAGTCCTTTTTAATAATGGTTTAAGGACTTTTCTCCAGGAACTCTTCCAAACCGGTTTTGAACCAAGCTACACTAACAGATTTTACTACATCCTCCAGTAATGAATTCCAGAATTTAATTATACACAGAGTAAAAAAATATTTTCTCCGACTAGTCTTAAATGTGCCACATTGTAGCTTCATTGCATGTCCCCTAGGGGTATGTTTACTAAACCGTCTTAATGTTACCGGAGTTAGTTGCAGTCTTACTGTGACAAATGCCATATAAGGTAGTGGGCGTTACGGTCTTAAGGTAGCATTTCGGGTTAACGTGCGATAAGGTACGTTTTCGTGCGATAGAGGGAGCCGTGGCACGTTAAGATTAAATTAGACTTACCTGCTAATTGTAGTTCCTGGAGGAACTCCAGTCTGGTCCCGGAATCTCTGGGGTTGTCAACCTCCTCTAGCAGCTTTGGAGACTGAGAAACCTCACTCCTGTGATGTCATCGGTATATAGACCTGGCACCTCCTCCTCACACCAGTTTACCTATTGACAAAGCAGACTCACCGGAGCAACAAGTAAGTAGTGAAATGCAGCACCAAAATAACTGCCGCACCGAACTGTAAAGGCCTGTCGGCCCAACAATTGACAAGAAAGTTACCCGCTAACTACTCTCCGTATGCCTTGAGCTCCCCCGTTCACCCCCGTGCAAATCATGCACAGATAACCACTCATTTCCAGGGGAGAACCCACGCTATCATGACCCCCGCCCCCCAAGAAACTGAAAGTATTGCTTACCAGTAAAACAGCTCTTGCTTCAGGCCACAGCGCAGTAATGAATCCGGGCGGGATACGGGACCAGACTGGAGTTCCTCCAGGAACTACAATTAGCAGGTAAGTCTAATTTAATCTTCCTGATCGTCCCTCCAGTCTGGTCCCGGAATCTCTGGGGATGTACCAGAGCAGTAAACACAATCAATGGGAGGGTCCTGCTAGCCCGGCCTGAAGCACTGCCGAGCCAAAACAGGTGTCTCTGTTTGCCTGAACATCCAGACGGTAATTTATTTATTTATTTATTTAAACAGATTTGTATTCCGCCTTTTCCTTCAATCAAAGCGGTCACAAAACAATACAATACAAGTATAAACATAGGAGACTTCACAAAGGTATGCAGAGACGACCACATTGCCGCTTTACAGATTTCCACCGCTGGCACTAAACTACATTCCGCCCAAGACGCCGCTTGCGCTCTTGTGGAATGAGCCCACAGACCGTCCGGAATCGGGCGACCTCGCAAGATGTATGCCGAAGCGATGGCTTCTTTCACCCATCGCACAATCAAACCTTTGGAAGCCGCCTCCCCTTTCCTTGCCCCTGCAAACAGCACAAACAGCCTGTCTGACTTACGGAACGACGCTGTCCGAGAAACATACTTCTTCACCGCCCTACGAATATCCAAGCGATGAAGTCGCTCCGCCACCTGACCCTTACCTTTCTTGCGAAAAACAGGCAAGGACACCACTTGGTTTAAATGGAAAGCCGACACCACCTTCGGCAGGAATGACGGAACGGGCCTCAAGACCACCTTAGAATCGCCGAAAGACAGAAAGGGCTCTCTACAAGACAGCGCTTGTAACTCGGAAACTTGTCTGGCCGAAGCCACTGCCACCAAAAACGCCACCTTCAGCGTAAGGTCCTTCAACGAAGCATCCGCTAAGGACTCAAACGGCGCCTTTCCCAAGGCGTCCAAGACCAAAGGCAGATCCCATGCCGGGACTGATCTCTTACGTGGCGGCCGAAGAAGCGCGACCGCTCTCAAAAAATGCTTCACATCCGCATGAGCCCCCAGCGTGACTCCTTGCACCTTGCCTCTATAGCAGGATAACGCCGCCAACTGCACTTTCAAGGAGGCTGCAGCTAGGCCCTTCTGAAAACCATCCTGCAAAAAGGAAAGTACCTGAGGAACAGAGGCCCTTAAGGGGACCCAGTTCTTGTCCGCACACCAAGCCTCAAAGATGCGCCACACTCTGACGTATGCCAATGAAGTAGACTTCCTCCTCGCCTTCAGCAAGGTAGCTATCACTGCCGCTGAATAGCCTTTCGCTTTCAACCTAGCCCGCTCAATAGCCAGGCCGTAAGCGAGAATCGATCCACCTGGGGCATGCAGAGAGGACCCTGAGTGAGAAGATCCCTGCGACTGGGAAGCTTCCAAGGCTGCCCCACCAAGAGCCTGATCAAGTCCGCGTACCACAGCCGTCTCGGCCAATCCGGCGCAATTAAAATCACTCACCCTTTGTGCCTTTCTATGCGCTGTATCACCCGACTGATCAACACCCACGGCGGAAAGACGTACAGCAGCTGCTCCTCTGGCCACTTTTGAATGAGAGCGTCTAGTCCATAGGTGTCAAACCTGTCCTGGAGGGCCACAATCCTGCCAGGTTTTGGGATAGCCCTAATGAATATGCATGAGATATATATGCATTAGAGATATCCTGCCAACCTGACTGGTTTGTGGCCCTCCAGGACTGGATTTGGAGACCACTGCTTTACACCTCTGTCATTTAAGATGGTGAGTGGGCAAGGTACAGATGTCCTAGACATCAAAAGGGTAGCTAGAATGTGTCACATTCATCCTCGATTCTCACCACCACCAAAAAGATGTCTAATGGACAATATTTTGGTGGTGGTGAGAAGTGAGGAGGAATGTGACAAATTCTATCTAACCTTTTTGATGTCTTGGACATCTGCACCTTGCCCACTCACAATCTTAAATGACAGAGGTGTAAAGCAGTGGTCTCCAAATCCAGTCCTGGAGGGCCACAAACCAGTCAGGTTGGCAGGCTATCTCTAATGCATATATATCTCATGCATATTCATTAGGGCTATCCCAAAACCTGGCAGGATTGTGGCCCTCCAGGACAGGTTTGACACCTATGGTCTAGTCCTTCTGCCATTCGCTCCTTTCGTCTGCTGAAGAACCGATCGACCTTTGCGGATTGAAAAGTCGCCATGAGGTCCATCGCCGGGAGACCCCAGCGCCGCACTAACAGCGCCAACACCTCAGGATGGAGGACCCACTCCCCTGGGTCTACCTTTACTCAACTCAGAAAATCGGCCTCCACATTGTCCACTCCTGCGACATGCGCTGCCGACAAGGCCACCAGATGCTTCTCCGCCCACTCGAACAAACTCTCCGCTTCGTCCTCCAGTGCCACGCTGCTGGTGCCGCCTTGACGATTCACATAAGCCACCGCCGTGGCGTTGTCTGAGAACACCCGAATGGCCTCTCCCTAAACCAAAGGGGTCAATTCCTGCAGCGCCAGCGGCACCGCCCGCAATTCCAATCGGTTGATCGACCATGTCTTTTCCAGGTCGGACCACTGGCCCTGTACCAGGCGACCTTGACAATGGGCACCCCAGCCGTAGAGACTGGCATCCATCATCAGGGAAATCCAAGCCGGAGCTTCCAACGACATCCCTTTCTCTAGACTCCCTGGCCTCAGCCATCAACTTAAAGCCAGATGAGCCTGTGGCGGGCAAGCCAACTTCTGACCCAGCGAATCTCTTTGATGCGACCACCTTCTTAACAGGGCCTGTTGCAATGGCCTAATGTGAGCCCGTGCCCACGGCACCAGCTCCAAGGTCGCCACCATTGTCCCCAACACCTGCAGATACTCCCAGGCCGTGGGACATTGTAGCCCGAGAAAACGGCGCACCAACTGTCGTAGTCTGAGTATGCTTTGCCGAGGCAGAAAAACTCGCTCCACGCCCGTATCAAAACGCACTTTGAGGTACTCTAGGTCCTGAGACGGAACCAATTTGCTCTTTGCTACGCTGACCACCCAACCGAGACTCTGCAACAGAGCTATCACTTTGGCCGTAGCCGAAACACTTTCCTCTCTGGACTTCGCTCTGATCAACCAATCGTCCAGGTACGGGTGCACCAAGATTCCGTCCTTCCGTAAAGCTGCCGCCACTACCACCATTACCTTGGTGAAGGTTCGTGGTGCTGTCACCAGGCCAAAGGGGAGCGCCTGAAACTGGAAATGCCCCATAGGCACTGCAAACCTGAGGAATTTCTGATGTTCCTGCCGAATCGGAATGTGCAGATATGCCTCCGACAGGTCCAGGGACGTCAGAAACTCCCCTTTTCGCACCGCAACAATGAATGACCTGAGGGTCTCCATCCGAAAATGAGATACGCGCAGACAGCGATTTACCCTTTTTAAATCTAGAATGGGTCGCCATGTCCCTTCCTTTTTCGGTACCACGAAGTAAATGGAGTATCGACCGCAACCTAACTGGTCGGCCGGAACCGGGACAATTGCTCCGAGACGTAGAAGCCTCTGTACCATTTCCTGTACTGCCTTGCGCTTTGCGACAGCATTGCACGGCGACCGAACGAAAGAATCTGACACCGGACGCTGCAGCTCCAGCGCATAACCTTCGCGAACCACCTCCAAGACCCACTGATCGGACATGAGTCGGGTCCAGGCAGGATAAAACTCCCGCAGCCGACCTCCTACGGGAACCAACTCCCACTGGACCCTCCCGACTTCATTGTTACTTTTTGAAAGTGGAGGACGAGGATGCAGGTGCAAATCCCCTGTTCGCTCCTCGAAACCCCCGAAAGCTGTGGGACCGACCAGAGAAATGCCCCTGCAGTGTTTGACCCGCCCTCGGAGGATTGAACCAACGAAAATCTCGCTGCTGCCCCCGAGGCCTGGGAACTGAACGGCCCTGCTTCTGCTTGTCCTCTGGCAACCTACCACCTTTAGATTCTCCTAAATCCTTCACCAACTTGTCCAAATCTTCCCCAAAAAGCAGCTTACCCCGAAAGGGAAGCCTACTCAACCTCGCTTTGGAAGAACCATCAGCTGCCCAATTGCGCAGCCAATGGCAACTTCGCCCCGCGACTACGGAAGCCATACTCTTTGATAAACCCCGGATCAAATCTTTCTCCCCTCCATCAATTCTAAAAGTCAGAGATGCTGATCTCCCAGTCAAATCAAATATTCGATATCTGGGAGTAATCCTGGATCAAAGGTTAGACTTCAAGGAACATATAAAACGCACCGTAAAGGCGGTTTACTTCAAGATAAAAACCCTTCGTCATCTGAGACCTATGATGGAGTCTGATGACTTTCGCACCATCTTTCAAGCTCTAGTCACACCACACTTTGATTATGCTAACATAATACTCCATGGCTTACCAAATATAACTATTAATCCTCTTCAATTAGCCATGAACGCAGCAGCTCGTGTCCTCTGCAGATCATCAAAGTGTGAGCATATTTCCCCCATTCTAGAGAAGCTTCATTGGCTACCAATAAGCTGCAGAATCCAATATAAGGCCATCCTTACCACCTTTAGGGCCTTCAATAATATTTCTCCAGATTTCATCTCTGATCTCATCATACACACAACAAATAACAGGTCCAGGAGATCTCCAGCTGTTGACACACTACTTATACCAGCAGAGGGTACAGCCTTGCCATAACCCTAGCCCCCTTAAGGGCGGCCTCTGGCATATCCCATTCCTCCTGAATCATCTCCTTAAATACCCTGTGTACCGGGAAAGCCCTTTGAGTCTTCTGAACCGCCTGTAGCAGAGGATCCTCCAGGGTAGCATCCTCAGCCGGCTCAGTCTCTGGCATGTTAAGCGCCTTGAGTGACTCCGCTATAAGCGCCGGTAGTTCCTCCCTACGGAACACACGAACTACCTGCGCCTGATCTTCCTGCTCCCTAATCTCACCTTCCTCTAGGTCCCCTAGATCTCTTTCCATATCTGCCTCTTCTGAATGCAAGTCTTTTGACACCACTGACTGATCCAGGAGATCCTTATCTAACCTAGGCGCCTTAGCACAGACGCCCGACGCTTCCGCCGCCAAAGTGGAACCTGGTCTCTTCTGCCCCAGGCCAGCCCCTGAGGTACCTGCTGTCGGCGCCCCATGAGAGCCAGCTAAAGTCTTCTGGAGCAGAGCCATGAAATCCGTCGAGAAAATCGATGCCAAACTTTCTACTACCGGCTGTTGAGGAACCTGGAGCTCTGGCCCTGAAGTTGCGCTGAGCCCCGGCTCCACAGCAGCCAGGGATGGGAGAATGGCCTCTACCACTTCCTCCAACCTGTCCTGCTCTCCCCCTTCTGGTGTGGGGACTAACTCCCTGGCCTCCAATTCCGGAGCACAGCCCCTACAGACCCCATCCTGTGAGACTGAACTCCTCTTAGCCCCACACAAGAGGCAGAGCTGTTTGGAAGGCATGCTGTGATAAGAACCCCCCAGAAAGGGCCCCCCCCCCCCCCCAAACGATAATTTTTTTTTCTTTTTTTTTTTTTACTGTAATCTCTTCAGAATCGCTCCCCCAGCCGATTACTGAAGAAAGCAATTCAAAACGAGGTTCTTAACTGAAGATACGGGCTGCCAAAGCCCGGCAGTTCAAACCGGCGATTTTCCTGCCTCTGGCACATGTGGTCTGGCCTGCCCCCGTAGAGCCGCCGATTCCCGCCGAAAAAGACTGCTTACCTCAAGATCCCATTGAGGCTGAAATGAAGGTGTTGCTGCCGCTCTTGCCAGCACCACCGCAGCCTTTGCCAATCTGAACTCGCAAAGCAAAGCCCCAAAACAGTGAGAAATCACTGCC
The DNA here is from genome assembly GCA_033557465.1 of Ichthyophis bannanicus. NCBI lineage: Eukaryota > Metazoa > Chordata > Amphibia > Gymnophiona > Ichthyophiidae > Ichthyophis > Ichthyophis bannanicus. The sequence continues at coordinate 1,263,763,762 of CM066031.1, read as the reverse complement.
GACTGCAGACAGTAGCTCTAAGCGCCGGCAGGCAATTCATCTGCACGCGCTGAGCACAGCTGTCCTCCGGATCCTGTCCCTTCTTACCGGGAAGGTAAATCGGGTGCCGGTCCTCTCTCCTCCAGCCTCGTAAAACAAAAAACACTGGCTTCTGACTGCCCCTAAAGGAAAGAAAGGAGGAGAGCAGAGGACCTCAGGGCAACGGAAAGCAGCTCAGCCCCGGGTAGGGGGGGGAGGGGGGTGTTTGGACCCATAGGCAGATTATGTACCACCACCACCTTATGTACCACAACCACCCAACCCACCCTCTGTGGCTCAGGGTGGGAAACAGGATCTCCCTGCAATGGTGGCAGTAGAGGGGACCATCAACCCCAGTCCTGCTGGGGAACAGACATCCTACAGGGCAGTCAATGCAGATCTGTACACATCCATAAGGCAATGGCAGACAGACAGTAGGCCTGGAAATGCTCAGCTGCCCCCCCCCCCCCACCACCATCTGACATTCTCCAGCAGCGAGCCTCCAGCCGCTGCACCCTGCAAGGTGTTCCAGCCATACACATATAACTGCAGACAGTCTGCTAGCTAGTTCAAAGTGCATGTTCCTGGAGGAGATGTGTGCACCCAGAACTGGGATGTGAGCACACCCACCAAGCAGATAAGTCAGTGATTAGGCCCCAGAAAAGAGAACCCATAAATATCACTTGAGAGAAATACTATATAGCACTATGGGGGAACCTAGCCATGCCGTGGTCACTGCTCAGTCAGGGTGAGAGTGACCTCCCAGCAGGAAATGCTGTGGCCACCCTGTCCATGCAGGTGGTGGCCGGGCACTACAATGTCCCAGCCATTGCCCTATGCAGATGCATCCTGCCCAGGCCACCCTGTCTGTGCTATACCCACCGTACCTTGCTCCTCATTATGCACATTGGCAGGCTAACACTGGAAACAGTGCAAGCAGTGTGGGCTGAGTAAGGTGTTGGCAGCCACCACACACTGGATAGACAGACACACACTCCCACACCTATGCCAGCATTGTGCAAATATAGAGGCTTTTGGCAGCCCTGGCCACCTCACCAGTTCTGGGCACAGTGCAGGCATGGCTATGGTACGCAATACTGTTGGGGTCACTCCCCGGGGTGGTAAACACTGTCAGACACCAGAACTGAAACACACTCCACAGACATCAGAAAGGTTGCTATGATGCAGCTCAATCAGCAGGGCCAAACGCTGTTCGAGTTTTCATGCTGTCCCTAATGAATATGCATGTGATACATTTGCATACCATGGGGGCGGCGCATAGATATGCAGCACAGGCATCTTTATTAGAGACAGCATGACACCTGAATGATTTTTGGCCCTCCAGGACTGCAATTGGGAAACTCTGCTCTAGGTATTGCACACGTCTATGGTGTCTGTGCTCTGTAGGGTAAAATATAGGCGTTTGAGGCATGTTTATGTTATCTGCAATAAAGGTTCTCTCTTTATTACCACGGTTTAGTAGTGGGTAAAATATGGGGACTGGGTGGGCAGGAACCACAGCTGGGACTTGAACCTGTGACCTTCTGCTCCTGAACACACTGGCTGTGTGTACTGCACCACTGTGTTGCCACAGGGACAGTGCATTCCCTGGGGATACCATGACTGTTTGTCAAACAGGGCCTGTCTGTTGCAGTGCATGGCACCCACCTACACAGGGCTAGGCCATGGTCTGCTGTGGGCAGCTGCCACTGCCCCCTCCGCCACCATGCTGACATGCCCTTCTGCTGGTGGTGCGCAGTCTCAGGCCATTCAGTGTGCCGGTAGGCGGCTGCCTATGGTGCGGGTTCTGGGGTAGGGGTGCCTGCATAGATGTCCACGCTTCCCCCCAGCACCGCCTGCCAATGTTCTGTGACCTTGGGGGTACCTGCTGGGTACTATCCCCTGTGACACTGTGGGAAACTCACTCGTGCCCATGTTGGGCCCTCATCAGTTGCTGTCTGGCTGCTCTACTGTTTCAGCATTCCTATGGGCCACCTGGGCATCATCCTAGTCTGCGCTGAGGCCAAGCTGCACCACATGTGCCGCCTGCAGCCCTCTGTATCCCCTTTTCAAGCATCTGTCCAGTTGCCCGTTCCGACATGCCCACCCTGCTGTTGTGGAACATGTGCGAGCCATAGGAAACCTGTCCAATAACAAGGGAAAACCCTTATCAGTGCTATTTCACTGTGGGATCATTCACTTTGTATGGGGACAGCGCATAGACCCTTCCAAACTTAATATCTTTTTTTTTGGAGCTTTCTCAGTACTGGTTTTTGCTGTTTCCCATTAATATTACTATTGGCCAGCTTGGTTATGTTTTTTTTCCATTTTGTTCAGGTCATTTTCAACGTTTATTTGCCCTTTTGTTCCATGCACATGTATCACAATTCTCACTTTTTGTAGGTTTCCCTGGCTTTGCTGTACATTGCTGACGGAAATGGTTTCTCTTTCCTTTAACTCTGCTCTAACGCGACGGTTTCACTGGCAGTTTTCAGCCCCAGATTCCACAGCGTTAGTGCACAGGGAGCCTCTCCCCTCCCACTCTCCACCCATTGACCCTCTCTCTCTGCCCCTGGGGAGCCTTTCTCCACCCTCAGTGCGCGTTATCGCGCGCTAAGGTACCTCTGTGCCTGATAAAGCGCCATTATCGCGCGATAAGGTACCTTATCACACGATAATGTCGCAGCAGCGCAAATAGCGCCCTTTAGTAAACATACCCCCTAGTCTTTCTACTTTTTGAAGGAGTAAACTGATCTACATTTACCTGTGCTACTCCATTCATTATTTTATAGATCTCTATCATATCTCCCCTCAGCTGTCTCTTTTCCCAGTTGAAGAACCCTAATCTTTTAGGCCTTTCATAGTAAAGATATCCTTCTATTCCCTTTACCATTTTGTCGCTCTTTTCTGTATCTTTTCCAATTCTGCTACATCCTTTTTAAGATATGGTGACCAGAATTGCACACAGTCATCAAGGTGCAGACACACCATGGAGCAATACCGAGACATTATAATATCCTTCATTTTATTTTCTATTTCTTTCCTTATGATTCCTAGCATTCTATTTGCCTTCTTGGCCGTGGCTGCACACTGGGCAGAGGGTTTCAATGTACTAGCCACGATGAGGCAGGACCACAACAGGAGCAACTGCTCGCAAAGTCTACTGGAAAAAACACAAAAAGCGAGCAGGTATGGAAGTCACATGCGCTTTATTAAAGTTGAAAAACCCCAACGCGTTTCGGCGATTGCCTTCATTGGGGAGCACTGGAGGACAACAAAACAATATAACAAAATAAATATCTTATAAGATATGAATTATAAAAACATAAAATTAAAACATTAAAAGAGATATGTTATAAGAATAATAATTGATACAAGCATAAACACATATAAATGACCATACTTCATATGAAAAAGGACAAACCATCGTAATATAACAAAAACATAATGTACTTACAAGGAGTATTAATCAGTACACTAGATAGAGCGCATACAGTAGCACAGATATGGCACAAGACCAATCGTGTGGTTGACAATGCTAAAAAATAATAAGGATGCCATTAATAACATAAATAAATAGATAGATAGTAAAAAAGGTAGTAAAATACTGAACATAAATAACAACAACAGGAGAACCCAGACCCAGAACGGAGTCATTCAAAAACTCTAAAAAGAACTTTTCCTTTGTAAGAAATCTTATGTGATGATATTTCCTCAAAATAAACTTCCAATTAATGACTAATAAAATGCTAAGGTAGAGCATTCTTAAAAATATGCGTGTGTTACAATCGGGAGAAAACCCACCGCGTAGCTCAAACATTAAAGCGGCTCTATGTAACCATGCAAACTTGAGTTCTTAGTAAAAGCAATTACCTTCAGCACTGACAGCAAGCTTGTAACAACAATTCCTGAGAACGCTGAAACTGGCGCGCTTTTAAGGTCAAAGGGTGCAGCGTGGTAAAATGCATATGTATGAAGTGACATAAAAAAGAAGAAACTTAATAATGCACCCCATTAAAATAAATTACAACCGTTGGAGAAAACAAGTTTACAGCAGGGACCCCGACTGTAAGTGTAGTGGACAAACCGAAAGTAAATGCAGTAAAACGGCACTTCTTAAAAGATGATTATTTTACAATAAGTACACCCAACACATAATCTATAGGTCAACAATAAGTCTCTTAAGAAGTGTACATATAAACAACATTGTGAGGGAAAAATTCTTGTAAAAGACTTAGGGCCAAATAAGAACTTTGTAAAGCCCACCTTGTAAAGAGCTTGCATAGGCTGTAAAAAGGGCGCAAGATTCGAGTCCCGAAACTAAGGCTGAATTCCTAAACAGCTAATCCTCCATAAAAATTTAAAGGTCATAGGAGCTGTGCACAAAAATGCAAACAAACGATGTAACAAATCATCTGCTCTCATAGAGAACAAAATAATTTAACCATTGACTTGATCACACAAACCATGAACTTAAAAATGTGATGGAAGTGACTGCCTAGCCCACAAATTGTAGCAACAGCTCTAATTGACACACTTTAAAGGTCAGGGGGTGCATGCCAAGTTTCCCAATTTTTCAAGGTCCTCTTGCAATTTTTCACAATTCTCTTACGTTTTAACAACTTTGAATAATTTTGTCTCATCTGCAAATCTGATCACCTCATTCGTTATTCCCATTTCCAGGTCATTTATAAATATATTAAAAAGCAACGGGCCCAGCACAGATCCTTGGGGTACTCCACTATTTAGCTTTCTCCATTAAGAAAATTATCCATTTAGCCCATCTCTTTTATTTACTATCTTTCAACCAGTTCCTGACCCACAATAGTACACTACTTCCTATCCTATGACTTTTTAATTTCCGCAAGAGTCTCTCATGAGGGACCTTGTCAAAGACTTTCTGAAAATCCATGCGTAAAATGTTAGTGTGTAAAGTATGCACGTATTTTATAAAACAAAAAAGTCAAAGCAGCATTGAAAGCATTATCAAAGAACAAATCACTGGGTATTGATGGCATTCTCATTGAAGTATTACAGTAATCAGATACGGCTATTGCCATACTTACAAGGCTTTGCCAGGAAATTTGAAAGACAAATTCATGGCCAACTGACTGGAAAAGATCTACGTTTATACCAATACTAAGGAAAGGTGATCTGACTGAATGGAAATTATTGCACAATTGCTCTGATCCTACATGCCAGCAAGATTCTACACAAGACCATCCAGCAGAGATGACAACCAAACTGAAACGAAAACTGCCTGAGAGCAAGCAGGTTTCAGTTATGGGTGAGGAACGAGTGACATCATTGCGGATTTGATATGGATCCTTGACAAAAGAATATCAAAAGGATATATTTAATTTAATTTAATTTAATTAACAGATTTTTTATATACCGCTCCTTCCATTGATCAGATGTGGTTCCCATAGAACAACAATAAACAGAGCTAGCTGTTTTTACATATAACAATTTGAACTTGGAAATTACAGTTAACAATTAATAATTAGTGAACTATACAAATGAACAGAATTTAAACTATATACAGAGTTATTTGTTGTTCAATTGTCTTCAATACATATATACAGTATATGTGTTTTATTGATTACAGCAAGGCTTTTGACTGTGTAAACTATGAGAAAAAACTGAGCCACATTAAGAAGCATGGGTATACCAGAACACCTGATAGTTCTCTTGTACAACCTTCACATTGATCAAGAAGCAACAGTTCAAACAAAACAAGGAGAAACAGAATGGTTTAAAATCAGCAAAGGTATATGCATACCTTCTCCCTACCCGTTTACTTGATTATGCAGAACAAATCATCAAAGAAGCAGGACGGTATGAAGACAACCAAGGTGTGAAGATTGATGGCAGACTCAACAACCTTCGCTATGCTGATGACATCACAATACTGGCTGAAAGTGAAGTCGTTCTGAAACAACTGCTTCTCAAGATCAGTGAACATACAGTAGTCTTAAAATGGGCCTGCACCTTAACTTAAAGAAGGCAAAGATATTGACAACTGGCAATATCAATTAAGTTCATCACTGATTGAAAGGAAATCAAAATAGTGGAAAACTTTAATCTGCTTGGATCAATAATCAATAAAGAAATGACAAGCAGTCAAGAAACCCAAAAATTCATTGCTTTTGGCAGAATAGCTATGAAGAACCTAGACAAGATTTTCAAGAGCAGAGATGTCTCTCTCCATAAAAAGATTCAACTTGTTTGAGACATGGCATTTTCAATAACATCTTATGTATGCGAAAGTTGGGCAGTGAAAAAAAGAAACAGGAAGAAAACTGATGCCTTTGAATTATGGTGCTGGTGAAGAATACTGTGTATACCATGGACTGCCCGAAATAAAAAAACAATCTGTACTAGAGGAGATCAAACCAATGACAAGACTTCGACTTTGCATGATATGTTCAATATATGAAAGAGAGATCATTAGAGAAAGACACAATGCTTAGCAACGTTGAAGGTCAAGGCAAAAGAGGAAGGTCAGCAATGAGATGATCGATACAGTAACAGCAGTTATGGATGCCACTCTATCAACAATAAGCTGCCTGACAGAAGACCAAACTCCGAACACAATTTAGAACAGCTATCCAGAGGGTCACTATGAGTAGACACAGACTTGATGACACTTAAGAACAATATGGGTAAATCTGGACGCCACTCACACTCCATTGAATGAAAAAATTCTATCTGTAAATGTGCTATACTGTAGCTTTATTGTATGTACCCTAGTCTTTCTACTTCATGAAAGAGTAAACATAGTAACATAGTAAATGATAGCAGATAAAGACCAGTATGGTCCATCTAGTCTGCCCAGCAAGGTGGCAAAAACAGGTGCAACCAATCTAAATTTACCCATTCCACTCCCCCTTCATTATTTTATAGACCTCTATCATATCTCCCTTAAGCCATCTGTTTTCTAAGCTTAAGTGCCTAACTTTTTAAGCCTTTCCTCATATGGGTATAGTTCCATCCCCTTTATCATTTCGGTCGCTCTTCTCTGTACCTTTTCTAATTCTCCTATATCCTTTTTAAGATATGGCGACCAGAATTGCACACAATTTGCAAGGTGTGTTTGCACCATGGAGCAATACAGAGCTATTATGATGTCCTTGGTTTTATTCCCCATCCCTTTCCTTATGATTCATAGCATTCTAATTGTTTTCTTGGCTGCGGCCTGTCAGACGGCTGCCTGGGTGAGAATCTTCACACTCTTGGCAAGTGCATATTTCTATATGATTTGCAAGGTATTGTGGGCAATGTAGTTCATTCACACCAGACACAGCTGCTGACAATAATTTAGTTGTGCTCTTGGGTAAAGCCAATAAGATATTTATTTATGGGGTTATTTCTCCCAACACAGATATGCTTGGTAGCACATAAATTAGGTTACTTGCTTTCAGTGTTAACTTGGAAAAACAAAGTCAAAATCAGGAAAACAACAAATGAAAAGCCACAAAGCAAGAAACAAACTGTTCTTTTCAGGTTAACTTCTGATTACTTCCCACATAGATACAGAAGTGATTCTCTCCTAGCTCACAAGCAATTAGGTAAGGCTTAATTGCTAGCAGTCACCAGCTGAAACCCCTTAGCTGGCTTGCCTTCCACTGTGTGGGTCAAATCCTGCTTCAGGAGCTTTTCTGAGTAGATTAAAGAACAAATTTGTATTTCTTTGTGATGGTTGCTGTACTTTATAACAGAAAGTTACCAACGGAGTTTAGATAGAGAGCAGTCCATATAAACAGGATCCTCATCTGCTATTATTCCCCCTTGTTCAACAAACATGGGTTCAATATCATGGATTGGCACAGATGAATCTCTCAATGGAGCATTTTCAGGAGAATACTTGTTTCCCTGCTGTCTTTCAAGGTTATAGCTAGGGCATAGATCAGTGTTCATACCTGAGCTTCCATTGCTGCTAGAGTTCCTCTCTATATAGCCTGGCCAGTATGTAGTCCAGTTCTTATGTCCAGCCTTCCAATCCAGATCCCTGGACACTGGATCTCTCTTCACATACCTTCTGGCACAGGTCTTAGGGTCCCTTCCACGTGCAGCCGTCTCCCTCACAGGTAGCCTCTGGTGATTCCTAGCTCTGCAGCACCATTCCTCTGGCTTTCCCCAGTCCAATGGTGTATGCTGGCCCTTGGAATACCTCCCAGTATACGTACTGCTTTGGACTCTTCTAGACCTCTCAAAGGCTTTTCTCTTCCTTCTTCCAAAGGGTCTCTTTCCCTCTCTGTCCGTCCGGTTTGGCTTCTGCTTCTGATGATCCTTCAGATGAAACTGATGATCAAGCTCAAGCTGATTCTCAGGATAATGAGGATAATTCTCTGTAGAATAAACTCTACCTTCATTCTGCTTAGATGAGTGCTCCTCCCTAACACAGCGCAGCTGTGCTGAATCAGGCCCTGCCCTTTAAGATGAGTGCTTAGGGATTACCTCATAGCCCTCCTGATTGAACACACGTTTCCCCACTTCAGCTCCTCTAATGGCTGTTGGAAACCTGGTGCATTCTGGGACTGGTAGTCTTTTATGGGAAAATTCTGTTTTCTTATTTCTACCAGAACTGACAGGTTGCTTGTTCAGAGTCACTTCACCTTTTCTATAGCTCCTTCCTGAGCTATGATAAGCTTCCTTATCACAGGCCACATACTGAGCAGAAGATGTCAATATATTATCCATAACATCTCCTAGATTCTTTTCTTAGGTAGTGATTTCTAATGTGAAACTTTGCATCTTGTAACCATAGTTTGGGTTGTTCTTCCCTAAGTACATAACTTTACACTGGTCTACATTAAATTTCATCTGCCATTTGGACACCCAGTCTCCCAATTTCTCAAGGTCCTCTTGCAATTTTTCACAATACTCTTGTGACTTAACAATTTTGAATATTTTTATGTCACTTGTAAATTTTATCACTTCACTTACTGTTCCCATTTCCAGGTTATTTATGAATATGTTAAAAACAGCAGATCCAGCACAGATCCCTAGGGTACTCCTGTATTCACCTTTCTCCACTAAGAAAACTAGCCATTTAGCCCTATTCTTTGTTTTCTCTGTTTTAGCCAGTTCCCAGTCCACAATAATCCACCACCTCCTTCCCATGACTTTTTAATTTCCTCAGGAGCAGGACGGGATGAGGAGGAGGAGTGTGTGTGTGTGTGTGTGTGCATGCATGTGTTTTGCATGCACCAGTGGGGAGGAGAGGGGTTTAGAGCACTACTAATATGAGATGTTTGATTTCCGTTAGGAGTGGATTTTCAAACAAACTAGTTTTGAATCTGTCAAAAATAGAACTCTTCTGACTCAGCTGGGACATCATTTGTGACCCTCTGTCAAAACACACATTTGCTGACACATTATTAATTATGTCCTCATCAGCGAATCTCGGATATGAAAACTGATTCTCAGTTGCTGTTGCATGATCAAATAAAGTCTCAGTTTACTCATTTGATATACCACAAATCAAAATTCCAGTATCTAAGCGGTTTATAAAAGGAAAATATGGGGAAGCATGTCAGGGTGATTGTGCAATTGCTAGTCCTCTAAGCTTTGTATTGTAATTCAGTCTAGTTAGGTTTACCTGCTTATGTTTTAAAGTTTTTCCAAATGATTCAAAATATCAGCTCATCATTGCTGACAAGGTATGCTCAACAGCATATTACCCCTTCAACTGAAAGCCTTACATATAGACTTCTGACTGAGAAATCAGTTTTGAGATATGCTCTGTAATATTTAAATCTTCTTGCTGTGCTTGGGCCTACTTATCTAATGCAGATTTTAGTAGAGTTTGAATATGAGTTCAATTGGGACCAGGAAGTTAGTAGCCCTTTCTGCATCAGCAGCTATGCTTAGTGTTACTTGAAGAGTATCTTTTTCAGCAAATGGTCCCATTGCTTGAAATTCTTTGCCAGCCAATGTGAGAACTGTGTTTAGGGAAAAATTAGAAGACCATAAGCTTCTGGTGAGGCCCTTTAAAATGACTGTACCCTTTATGTATTTTAATGCTGTATATTCTAACTGTTAATGTTTCCTTTTAGTTCCCAGGTGATGTGTTATATGTCGCCGCAATTTGTGACGTGCAATGCGGTGATGTGCTCCAACTTGCGTAATATGGTGACGGGTGGAGATGGAGTTTTTTTTTGTAGTGTGATTATGTGTGCATCAACTTGTAATCTCTGTCTGTCTCACTGAGGATATCACAGAATAGGAAATTTAACATATAAAACAAAATGAAATGTAATAGTGCTGGAGTGCTGTTCTTCTAGCTCTAGGTTTGCAAGACGAATGGGAAGCATGCTGAAACAAGTGTATGATTTTCACATTCAATCAGTGAGAAGTAGCAGATAGCTGCAGCACACGGAGAAACAAAAAAAACATACTAAAATGGGGAGAGAAATAAAAGATAAACCTAAGTAGTCTCATTCCAAACAGGGGACAGTAGGGCAGCAAGGTTTCAAAAGAGGATGCACGATGGACAAGCCATGACATGAGATTTGGTCCACAGGAAGATGAAATTAGCTGGTTGTGTGTTCAGATGTTCGCATGGAAAATTAATTTATTATTGGAGGGCACGACAGAGGACAAATAGAAAAAAGAAAACCACAGTCTGGGACAATGGCATTAAAAATAGTTAAGGTCTGGAAACATTTGTGAAGTAAAGAGGAAAGCTGAGCGCAGAGAGAATTGATGCACCACAGGAGCCAACCTTTGTCTCTGTACAGCGCTGTACACGCCCTGCAGTGCTATATAAATAGAAGCAGTGGTAGTAACCTTTGTACCAAATATGGCATTTGCTAGTGATTTTGATATACAGTACTTTCATATCTGCCACAGCCAGCTGCTGTGTTACCAGTGCAGAACAGGAAAGCAGCGGAAGCTTTGGAAAATTAATGCGGAACCTGCATCAATCTGTTTAAAAAAAATAAAAGGTATAATAGCTGGTAAAAATAGTGCAAAATAAAATGTTAAATCCTTTTATGAACCTTGTGAACATAACTGAATGCAAAGCGCTACAGCAAGTGGTTTTAATTCATATAGAAAACAAATATATGAGAGAGCTTCCAGAGCCTCCACACAGCTAAGCTTTCAGCTTTCTATTTTTTTGCCTGTTGCTAATATAGAATTTAACTGTTCGTGATACATTAATTTTTGGGAATATTCTGACTGCCTACATTCCTTGCGTAGCCCTCAAATCAGATATCTGAGTGTGCCCACTGTTCATGTAAGGCCTACTGGCCAGGGGACACTTAGGTTCCCGTCCACCATACCCCTCACCCTACCCACCCAGGGCTGCATTGCCTATATAGTGGTCACATACATTGCCATCTATCCTTTTTAATTTGGTGTTAAGCCCACCATTTCTTCTTCTTCTCCTTCTAGAACTGCTTAATCAGCATGTCGTGTATTCAGTGCAATAACTGTGGTGCTTTCATTCTGAGACGAATCATTTGGAACCTAAGAGCTTGCCCTACATGCCTCAAGTTAGCTTCCATGCATAAAGCATTGACTCTACTAAGGGAAGAACTAGCTGCAATGAAACACACCTCTTCTAGGATACAAACAGAACAAAGTCCACCACCGCTCCCACAAAGAATCAAACATCCCAGGAATAAATGGATCACAGTGGGCTCGGGTAGATTTCGACCTGTAACGCAGAGACATCCTATACATCAAGAGATATCCCTGCATAATACCTTCTCTGTTTTGGTTAATGAGGATCACCAATTCATGGAAACAGAAGGGCCCTTAAATGAGTCAGTCAATGCCCAATCTCCTGCTAAAGCACCAAATATGAAGAAAAACTCACCAAACAGAAAACTACTACTACTTGGAGATTCTATCATCAGAGGCACCAACTTGGGAACACAGTTTAAAGGAGAGAAGATAGTCAAATGTCTCCCAGGCTCTTTAGCCAGCAGGAATACAAACCAAATTGTTGATATACTTAGCGCACTCCAAAATTGATGCACTCCAAAAGTGAGCACTCCAAAATTGATGTTGTCATCCACCTGGGTACAAATGACCTGGCTAGAAACAGTGCCTCTGCAGTTCAAAGAGACTTCCAGACTCTGGGAGAGAAACTCAAGCCCATTGTTAACACTGTAGCATTCTCAGACGTTCTACCGGTTCATGGTAAGGGGACAGAAAGGCTGCATTGCATAAACAGCTTTAATACATGGCTCCAGACCTGGTGCGAACAAGAAGGATTCAGATTTATTGGTGACTGGGGAAACAGATGAACCAACAAGAGACTATACTGTGCTGATGGACTACATCTCTCTGTAGCAGGGAAAAGAATCCTAAGTGAAAAATTCAGGCAGTAGGTGGATATGCATTTAAACTAGAAAAAGGGGGTGACGGATGGGGAAGGACTAGTTCAGGACGTCACTCCCGGCAAAAGCAGATCATCATCAGAAACAGCCACACATTTAAACCACACATCAACGACAAGTGGGAAGAAGTGGGCAGAACAAAATCAAGGCAAATACATGCAAGCTAGTTAAATGCTGAAAAGCAATGAGCACAAATGCTCGAAGTTTAGCCAACAAAGTTCCGGACCTGGAAGCCCTAATGATGGAAATGGAGTTGGACATTGTGGCCATTACAGAAACATGGTTTAATGAATCGTATGAATGGGATATAATCATAGATGGCTATAATCTATTCAGAAAAGACAGAGAAAGTGGAAAAGGAGGAGCAGCAGCCTTGTATGTAAAAAGCAATATTAAAGCTACTGCAATGCAGGGGGCATGGGGAAAAAAAAGAAGTGCACTGGATTGTGTTGGAAAGAGGAGATGGCACTGTCATCCATACTGCTGTAGTCTACAGACCTCTGACTCAAGTCGAAGAAATAGATAATGAATTGATTATAGATATTGCCAAGATAGCCACAAAGGGGGAAGTGATCATATTGGGTGACTTTAATCTACCCGATGTGGATTGGAGTACTCCTTCTGTGAATCTGGCAAGAAGCAAAACAATTGTGGATGCCTTCCCAGATGTGTCACTTAAACAAATGGTGATAGAACCAAACAAGGAAAGCTCAATGCTGGATTTCATGCTCACCAACGGTGAGAGCATGTCGAATGTCTGGGTGGGTGCCTCTGTGAGCAGCAGCGATCATCACACGGTGTGGTCTGAGATAAAAGCCAAGGTGCAGTCCAATCATAGCAAGCTCAAAGTCCTAAACTTCAAAAACACTGACTTCAGTAATATGGCCAAGTACATGAAGGAGGAGATGGCAGGGTGAGAGGGGATAAGAGAAGTGGAATTGCAATGAGCTAAACTAAAGGTGGCAATAAAAAGGGCAACAGATAAATATGTAAGGAAAGTAAATAAAAACAAGAGGAGAAGGAAACCTATTTGGTTCTCCAAAGAAGTGGCTGCTCAAAGGCAAAAAAACTCAGCTTTCACAAAATTCAAAAGCTTGCAAACAGAGGAACACAGAAAGGCATACAGGATCAAACTAAAAGAGATAAAAAGAGAAATAAGGAAAGCAAAATCAAAGGCAGAGGAAAAGATGGCTAAAGATGTGAAGTGTGGCGACAAAACTTTCTTCAGGTATATTTGGGAGAGGAGGAAAATCAGAGATGGCATTGAAGGACTCAGAAGTGCTGGGAACGAATTTGTGGAAAGTGACATTGAAAAAGCAAAATTGCTAAATAAATACTTCTGCTCTGTTTTTACTAAAGAAAAGCCTGGAGAATGACCACCTGTGACGCCCAAATTTAAAAATGGGAATGAAGTAGATACCACACCAGTCACTGAAGATGATGTGTTAGAACAACTTGCAAAACTGAAAGTGAACAAGGCCATGGGACCAGATGGGATACATCCCAGGATACTGAAAGAGCTCAGAGAGGTTCTTGCAGGGCCGTTAAAGGATGTTCTCAACAGATCCTTGGAAACAGGAGTAGTTCCTCAGGACTGGATAAGGGCGGATGTGGTACCTCTTCACAAAAGTGATGGGAAAAGGGCGGATGTGGTACCTCTTCACCTCAGTGACGGGAAAAGCAATGGAGGCGCTTCTGAAAGAGCGAATCGTGGACTTTCTCAAAACCAACAGGTTGCATGATCTGAGGCAACATGGTTTTACCAAAGGACGATCTTGCCACACAAATCTGATTGAGTTTTTTGACTGGGTGACCAGAGAACTAGATCAGGGGCATGCAGTGGATGTCATCTACCTGGATTTCAGCAAAGCCTTTGATACTGTTCCTCATAGGAGGCTTATCAATAAACTCAGTAGTTTGGGGTGGTGAACTGGATCAGAAATTGGTTGACTGACAGACAACAGAAAATAATGGTAAATGGAGCTCACTCGGATGAAAGGAGGGCGATTAGCGGGGTGCCCCAGGGTTCGGTCCTGGGCTCGGCACTGTTCAATGTATTTGTGAGTGATATTGCTGAAGGACTGAAGGAAAAGTCTGTCTTTTGCAGATGACACGAAAATTTGCAACAGAGTGGACTCCCCTGAGGGAGTGGATAACATGAGGAAAGATCTACAAAAGCTGGAAGAATGGTCTAATGCTTGGCAGTTAAGATTTAATGCGAAGAAGTGCAGTGTCATGCACTTGGGAAGCAGAAATCCAGGGGAAAATGTACGCGATAGGGGGCGAGAGGTTGGTGTGCACGGACCATGAGAGGGACCTTGGTGTGATTATTTCTGCGGATCTCAAGGTGGCAAAACAGTGCGACAAGGCAGTGGCAAAAGCCAGGAGGATGTTGGGTTGCATACAAAGAGGAATTACCAGCAGAAAGGAAGAAGCATTAATGCCACTGTATAAGTCACTGGTGAAGCCTCACTTTGAATATTGTGTTCAGTTTTGGAGACCATATCTTGCAAAGGATATAAAAAGACTGGAAAATGTTCAGAGGAAGGTGACCAAAATGATTTGGAGCCTGCGTCAGAAGCCTTATGAGAAGAGACTTGAAGACCTAAATATGTACACTCTGGAGGAGAGGAGGGACAGGGGAGATATGATTCAGACCTTTAAATACTTAAAGAGAAATAATGAACAAACAAACCTCTTCCAAAGACGGGAAAGCTGTAAAACTAGAGGGCATAACATGAAGTTGTAAGGGGGTAAATTGAAAGGCAATGTCAGGAAATACTTTTTCACTGAAAGGGTGGTAGATGCTTGGAATGCCCTCCCAATGGAAGTGGTGAGGGCAAATACAGTGACAGAATTCAAAATGGCATGGGACAGACAGTGGATCCCTTTACAGCAACAGGATAAAATCAAAATAAACTTAACTATCTAATTTCTCAACATACAGGGGTGTCCTACACGGAGTGGTGGGTTCACCCCTAAAACAAAAACATGGGGAGGGGTGGCCTGCACATAGTGGCAGTTGCACCTACTCTTGCCATCTTACTGGGCAGACTAGATGTACCATACTGGTCTTTATCTGCCATCATTTACTATATTACAATTTATGGGCATAAGAACAAATTTACAGTGATATGAAATACAGGTTCCAGAAGAAAATGCAATATAATTAGTACAAAGACACAACAGAGCAAAATGTCAGTGCATTTAACCAACAGCCACAAGAGGGAACATGTGTTTTAAAAAATTCACAAGATCTTGAGGTATATCAGGATGCAACTTGATAAAAGAAAAGGGAATAAAAAGTTAAGGAAGCCAAAATTTGTTATATAAATGTAGCTAAGGCTCACTACCAAACATTTTGGAAATATATTGTATTGCAGCAGGGCCGTACCGAGTGAAGATCGCGCCCTGTGTGACTTGCACATTGGGCATGTGCCCCCCTCCCCGTGGTGGGAGAGAAGAGGCACGCCCGATGTACAAATCGCCGGCATGCTAAGCAGATCTGTCCCTCCCTGCTCTTGCAGGAAGGGACAGATCTGCTTAGTGTGCCGGCGAGAAGGCTTAAGGGGCGCATTTTAGCTGTCCTGCCATTGCCTGCCGCCACTGAGAGAAGAAAAAGTGGTTGCGTCAGGCAACGGAAGACAGCTAAAATGCGCCCCTTAAGCCTTTGCGTTCTGTGTGGCTGCACTGCTCACACAGGGCTAGGTACGGTCCTGTATTGCAGTAGGGAGTTCAGGAGAAAAGCTTTTACTTCTAAGGATCCAGGTTAAGGTACAGTTTTAAAAACGTGGCAAGTAAAAGTAAACTAAGATTTTAGTTTTTATCAAATTGAAAGGTGACTGGCACACAGCTAATTGAGAATGAGAAAGGAAAAACAAATTGAAAAATATTTTCCATTTTTCCAGCAATGATTACATCTTTGTAGCTGGTTTCTATCAAGCAATCCCCCTCCTTCCCCCCCACACACTTATGAGAGATATTCCAAGGCATGATATCTTACTTTCCTTGCAATGATGCAAGCAAGGTTACTTACCTGTAATGGGGGTTCTCCGTAGACAGCATGATAAGTCAGCCATATCTGGGTGACATCATCAGAGGACTCTTCGGAGCATATGTCAATCACCTCACCATTGTGCCCACCCTGTTCCTACCTCAGTCCGTTCTCCAACTGTAGACAGGTTCATCCTAGAGGGGAGGCAGGAGGGTTTGTTTGTATGGCTGACATCCTGCTGTCCACAGAGAACCCCAATTACAGGTACGTAACGTTGCTTTGTCCATGGACAAGCAGAATGAGTCAGCTACACCTAGGTGACTCATTAGCTGAGAGCTGTGAAGGTGTTTCTCATAGGAATATGTGTACACCTTTTGCAGCCCGTGAGGTGTGCTGTGGTAGGATGAAGCTGTCAGGTCAGATCATCTAATCAAATATCTCACATTAGTAGTGCTCTAACTCCCCCCACCACCACCACTGGTACATGCAAAATGCACGCATGAACGCACACACACACACCCCTCCTCATCCCATCCTGCTCCTGAGGAAATTAAAAAATCATGGGATAGGAGGTGGTGTATTATTGTGGACTGGGAACTGGCTAAAACATAGGAAACCATTTTCTCAGTGGAGAAAGGTGAATACGAGTACCTTAGGGATCTGTGCTGGGTCTGGTGCTTTTTAACATATTTATAAATAACTTAGAAATGGGAACAGTAAGTGAAGTGATCAAATTTGCAAGTGACATAAAAATATTAAAAATTGTGAAATCACAAGAGGGTTATGAAAAATTGCAAGAGAACCTTGAGAAATTGGGAGACTGGGTGTCTAAATGGCAGATGAAATTTAATTTAGACAAGTGTAAAATTAGGCACTTAGGGAAGAACAATCCAAACTATGGTTACAAAATGCAAGGTCCAGTAAAAAAACCTGGAAAGCAAACGAAGGACGTGTGAAAATTGAAACCTTTATTGCTTAAATCCACTTCAGCCACTGGCCCGACACTGTCCGTGTTTCGTAACAACCTTCCTCAGGGGCAAAATTGGCTAAAATACATAAAATAGACATTTAAAACACTGTAAATAAATCATTCAAAACAAATATTAAAAATTAGAGAAACAGAGAATGAGCCAAAACATATTAATAAAACATGCCAATGTGGAAACATAAACATAAATTTAGTACCACCAATATATGGAGCAAATCAAAATGGACATAAGTAAAAAAGAATACCATTAAGATAATCATTTGAATGTAAAACAAAATGAAGTGATTCAAAAACATCACCTTAACACAATTAAATAACACATACACAAATAAATATATAAAAAATATATATAAAAATTCAGTTAGTTTTTTACAAATGAATTAAAAGTATAAACCATTATAAAACTATGAATTATGAAATAATAATATGATAAACTATAACTTCACATATGCATAAATAAATATGTAAATATATAACAAAATAATCAAAAGGTTAAAAAACAACATATATAATAGATATGTAATATATAAATAGTAAAAACATGAAAAAACTGCTAATCAAAGGATGTGACACACAACAATCACAAGGAAAAGAAACACCATACCTGTGTGTTATGTGCTTCTACTACTGAATTGGCTCCTACCTTAATGCCATAAGAGAGCCTGAATAGTTAAAAACAATATCAGTAATAAACAGAAAACCTAAGATAAAATAAAGGGAGGGTCGAATAATGAGGGATGAGGACAAAAGGCTGACCCTAAAGCATATTAATCAATACGGGGTAACTAACTCCCGGGGAGAATGACCCAAATGAACTTAAATACCTTTTACTAAATATGATAGAGTTGTCAATGTTTACAAGAAACTAAATAGTTAAAAAAATAACAACAAGAAAAAGTTACCTGAATGAGAATACCTTTTACTCTCACAACTTTCTCTACAATGCCATAGTACTAGTCCTACAAATAAATTTTTCAAAAAAAAATTTCGATTAAAGTCTGTATAGTAAAATAAATTATGTGAACCATTCATAAACAACCGTATAAACGAAAAAAAGGAAAAAGAAGGAAAAAAGAAGAAAGAGAACCATATATTAAAGAATCATGTGAAGGGACCAAATTGAAAATATGATGTTATACTGACAATAAAATCATAGGTGCAGTAAATATTTTATTAAACCTAACCTCACTAAACTACTCAAGCCAATTAGATCAAAATACGAATAGCTGAAAGGAGTTATTTTTGTGCAACCGAATCATTGAAAAGGAGCACTCACCGCACTCGACACATGCATTGGAGATAAACTCCTGCACGCGTAATGAAAAAACAACTACCCTTAAACGTGTAGCCATTTCAAAAAATATTCGTTCAGACTACAATACATTTCATTACTGGCCCAACCCTATACTAACGACAATCCCGAGGCGAAACAAATTATAACAGGTTGACTTAAGCGATACAAAGTTGTATGGTGACCAATGAACGCGAACCTATGTTAGATGATAATATAATTCACGGTGATCACCTTAAATCACCATCAAGTGAATTAAGTTAATACCGATGTGATATAACCAAAGGAGCGCGGACTTACTGCTCCTCGATTTCCTTGATTTGACTCCTTTCCCATGGCCCCCCTTTTTGGGTAATTCACCCCCCCCACCCCCCTTTTCCGCAGAGGCACAAAATAGACAGACAATAAGGCGTATTGGTCAACAAACTGGTCGCAGCTTTATTAATTATTTAAATGCATGAATATATAACATCCCATAACCAAAAACCAGCGGACTCATCCCATCACCAGCCATATCACTAGCAAGGTGATAGGGCCTCCGCTTATTCCTACTTCCCCCCCCCCCTTAGCCCCCGGCTTCGCCATATCATTAGCAAAAACCCAGCCAGGGGGGTTGTCCGGGTCGGGGGTACCCACCCCCGTCCCAAGCTTATCGTAAGCTTCCGGACCCCGGAAACCTCCGGGATCCCGCCTGATCCAATCCCCCACCAACTGCGACACCCCTCAAAACCCTTAACAGTACAGCCTAAACTATAGTAGAGGGTGGGCGGGCGGGAAAAACGCTCCCGGCTCCTCACGATCCCTCCGGGCCCCGAACTCAACTGCCGCCTCTCTGGACTGGTGCCTTCCCTCATTGGCTCCCGCGTTTGGGTGGTATGGGAGCCAATGAGTTTGAAGGACGCGGCTTGCTCCCCTAGCAACCCCCCCTCCCCCCCTTGTGCCTCCTCTCGTCGCTTGCCGCACCGCCCGGTTACAGGCGGCCGGCCTGGACTCCGCCACGCGGCCTTCACTAATCAAAGGAGCGCGGACTTACCGCTCCTCGATTTCCTTGATTTGACTCCTTTCCCATGGCCCCCCTTTTTGGGTAATTCACCCCCCACCCCCCTTTTCCGCAGAGGCACAAAATAGACAGGCAATAAGGCGTATTGGTCAACAAACTGGTCGCAGCTTTATTAATTATTTAAATGCATGAATATATAACATCCCATAACCAAAAACCAGCAAACTCATCCCATCACCAGCCATATCACTAGCAAGGTGATAGGGCCTCCGCTTATTCCTACTTCCCACCCCTTAGGCCCCGGCTTCGCCATATCATTAGCAAAAACCCAGCCAGGGGGGTTGTCCGGGTCGGGGGTACCCACCCCCGTCCCAAGCTTATCGTAAGCTTCTGGACCCCGGAAACCTCCGGGATCCCGCCACCGGCGCAGGCGTCCTGCACGTCACTGCGCCGCCCCCACAGAACAAAGCTGCGACCAGCGAGCATCCTGCATAACAATCCACTCTATAGCCTCCTGCCAATCATTCAATAAGAGATCCAGACCAACCGGGGATAAATGAACGCCTTCCCCCCTATACAAACCCGCACAACCCACATCCACCCAGGAATGGAGAATCTGGTATCCCTGATACTCACAGACCCATCGGCCGATTTGTCGATTGATCTTTGCAAGGCCCCGCAACCACCGCCGCTGGTCCCGACAAATCGGCCGAGGGATAACGTCCGACCAGAGCAGTATAATGCCCGGGAATAGGCGCAAAACCAGATCCAAATCCTTCTGTACAGCTCGAATTAACTGTTTACAAGTCCATGCTGATAAGTCATTGCCACCCAAATGCAGTAGAAGTAAGCGAGGCGGCTCTCGAAGTCTGGCATGGTGCCGAAGCAAGGGGAGCAACTGCGTCCACCGCAAACCCCGCTCACCCAGCCATGAGACGTCACCACTGCTGAATCCTGGCCTAAATTCGGCCCCACAGGCCGCACAGCTGCACGGCGACCTGCCCAGAACATGTAAGAGTGGCCAATCAGCCAGCAGCCACACGAAGTCCGCTCCCGGTCTGCAAAAGAAACACAGCATTAGTTTTCCCCCATCCCCAATCCCCCGCCCCCATTAAAAACGGACATAATCCAAAAAAGCCTTAGACCGCCATCTCCCTATGCGCTGCACATCAGGAGCCGAGAAACCCGCCACAGCCGCGCTAGTCGCGGCCCCTATGCGGAAGGAATGCGGCGCAAAAAACTGCGGCTCTTCCCCAACCTGCCGCAGGGCCAAGCGTAACACCGCGGTGACCTGAAATCTAGTCATCGGTCGAGCATCAGCATGTACAAACAGCAAACCCCCGCCCACCGGACGAAGGTCAAGATAACCCCTTATGGCCGCCACCGAACAAGTAGAGGCATCGACCAACGCTCGAAGTACCACCCACCGCCCTCGCCCCAACTGATCGGTCTTGGACCGTGCCAACAAGACCCGCAAGACTGCTTTGTCAAGCAGTACATGCCAAAACATCAAACCTCCCACCCCTGCCGAAGTTCCGGAAGAGGCCACCAACTCCCCCACCCGAAAAGCCCCAAAAAACGCTAAACAGAATATCGCTTTGAACAGAATCCCCTCGTAGCTGGACGATGCCACCTCGGGTAGCACAGCACACAGCCTCTCAAGCAAGACGTGGGTAATAGGCCATCTACGGTCCCTGGGAGTCGGCTCAATACGCTCCCAACCGTGCAGCAATCTCCCGGTTAAGAAACCTGCCCCAGCCGGGGCCCAACCCACCGCTCTTGCAAAAAACATGAACCCCGCCAGATGACACCAGACCGCAGTTCTTGACAGCCCGCAAGATTTCGCTGCTACCACATAGTCAGCCAACAGCCGATCGGAAACCGCGTCCAGCCTCCATCCGTTTGCCTCGCAGAACTCTTCGATCTTGCCGCAGCCACGCCAATAAGCTGCCCAGTTGGAGCGTGCTACTGAGCTCCGGAGCAAGCTCATCATCTCTCCAGGCCAACTTGCCACAAGCGCTCGGGACCGGGCACCCGTCGACCGCCGCTCCGGGTGCGAGCTTGCGAAAATGCTCCCACTGTAAACGAGAAAGAGCGTCAGCCAACTCATTGCAGCAACCCGGAATATGGCTAGCCCTAATTACTACATTTAACCGTAAGCACGACAACACCACCTCCCGCATGAGCTCCGCCACCTGCCGACACCTGGGGGTAAAGTTATTAATGACACTCACCACCGCGGCATTATCACACCATCACAAGATCCGCCTGTTACGAAAGCGGTCAGGCCACAATTCCAAGGCCACCCATATGGGAAAGAGCTCCAAGAAAGCTACATTTTTGACTAGACCCGTATCCCGCCACCATTGCGGCCACCTCTTGGCACACCATGCCCTGGCAAAATAAATGCGCAGCCTGATCCCCCCCGCCGCATCCGTAAACAACTGCAACTCATCCGAGGACAGCTCCTCCCCCAGCATGACCAAAGACCCATTAAAATCCCTCAGGAAGATATCCCAAATCCGTAAGTCCGCCCTCATCACACCGGACACCCGGATTCGATGTTGTGGTTGGAGCACCCCCGCGGTAGCCCTCGCCAAACGACGTAGAAACACTCTACTCATCGGAATTACCCTGCACGCAAAATTCAACGCCCCTAGCAAGGACTGCATTTCCCTCAAGGTCAACTTACGGGATGCCCTGGCATTGGCTACCAACACCCTTAATCGGAGCACTTTATCACCAGGGAGACGCACCATCATCGCAGCCGAATCCAATTCTACACCTAAGAAGGTCAAGGACCGTGCGGGGCCCTCCGTTTTTCCGTCCGCTAGCGGAACACCCAACTCACCCGCCAATACCATAAAACCATGGACCAGCGCCTGGCAATCCCCGGAATGCTCACTTCCCACAAACAAAAAATCGTCCAGATAGTGAAGAACATTTGCACAACTGACCTCCTTCACTAATGCCCAATGCAAAAAGGTGCTAAACTTTTCGAAGTATGCACAGGACACTGAACAACCCATCGGCATGCACTTATCAAAATAAAATTGATCCGCAAACCGAAACCCCAACAAAGGAAAACTATCTGGATGCACCGGCAGGAGTCAAAAGGCCGACTCAATGTCGACCTTCGCCATCCACGCCCCTTGACCAGCACGCCTCACCAATTCAACCGCCCGATCAAACGACGCATAACGCACTGTGCACATATCACGCGGTATTTGATCATTAACCGACTCACCTACCGGGAAGGACAGATTATGAATTAATCTAAACTTCCCCACTTCTTTTTTTGGGATAATCCCCAAAGGAGAAACCACAAACTCCGGGAACGGCTGATCAAGGAAGGGACCTGCCACACGCCCTAGTTCCAACTCAGCTAACAACTTTTCTTGTACAACGGCCGCCAACCGTCGAACGGAAGGTGAATTGCACGACAACCTGCCGCGCACTTCACCCACCACCGGAATGATAAAACCCACCTGAAACCCCTCGTCTAAAATTACCCTGTCCCCTTTTTTGGGATAACCGGCCAACCTAGCTTGTAACGCCGGTACTTTAATTGGGGTAGGGGCTAAGGTGCGTAATGCCCTACTTTGGCAGTGTCCCACCTGGGGGGGGGGGGCTTCTTGCCACACTTGGCAGCGGGATGCCCCCCCCCCCCCCACAGCTTGAACAGGCATGCCGAAATTTACAGTCGGGAAAGGGAGACGAGGCTTTATTAAACCTCCAGCACACATCCCCGGATCCCCCTGCCAATCCCTTCTGTGGCAAGACACCTCCGGAATTCCGAAAGGAACGACCCCCGCTCCCCTGAGCCGCGCCCCCTACCTTCCCGCCACCGAACCCCCCAGACCCACCCCTGGCTGACATCTGAGTGAGCCATAAGTTAATGTCTTGGGAGCCCCAAGACAGAGAAGGGTTCTCCTCCATTTTATCCCGAAAACGCTCGTCGTAGTTTAACCACGACCAACCTTCATGCATTTGCGCCGCCTCCAAAATAGCATCTGCATACGCCAGCAACATCCCGTGTTGCTCAGGATGATAATGGCCCCAGACACTCGCTAAGCGCAAAAAATATCTCGTCCAATTCACAACATTCCGTGAGACTTTTTTAACTCTACCCGCTTTTTCATCCTCCTTCCTCTTCTTCTTGCTGTCTCCGTAACGCCTCCTCCCCTCCATCAAGCGGAAAATATCAATATATCTACGCTTTTTGATCCTCCGACATAATTTTTTAGGGACCCCTACCCACAATTCCACATAGGCCGCCAACGAAGAAGCGCCCCCCAATGGTAGCTCCGTCGCACCACCACCCGCCCGAAGCCCCGCGCCATCTCCGAGCAAAGAGGAGGACGACGACCAACTGGACGAAGAGGACGACGAATCCGATCCGCGCCGTCTCTTACCACCCTGCCTATGTTTCTTGCGCCGCTTCGCGGAGCGTTTTGCTGACCTCTTCCTGTGCCCAGACGCATCACCGTGCACCGCAGTTAACTCACCTGGGTCCCCTTGTGCAGCCACACCCCCAACTGCTCCAGCAGGACTCATCGGTCGTTCAATCAGCGGCGAGCTGGCTCCAACTCCTCCGTGCTCTTGAGTAGCCGACTGGGGAACGTCATCCTGGGAGCCCTCTCCGTCCCTCGCTGTTGCGCCTGCTCCCCGCGAAGACATCTGTGGAGACACAGCAGGAAAAACAGGGGAAGGAACATCCGCAGGCCAGGCCGGCCGCCAAGCTCCTAGCCACTCGGCTCCTGAGGACCCTTGCCCCCCCTTGCCCAATGATCCCAAGCCGTGAAGCTCCGCATGGGCCCCACCCCCCTTTGCTCCCCCCAGCCTGGATAAAACATGTGCAGGCCACTGGCAAAAGGACTGTCAGAACCCCAATTCCCCCTTCCCCTCGGGCTCAGGGGAGCCCCTTCACCCCGTGCCCCCCAGCCATCTCCTGAACCAGGGTCTCCGCCCCGCCCCCTCCCCTCTGCACTCCCAACGCCTCCCCCCTCTGCACCCCCCTCTTACGTGCCCGGGCACATGACCCCCGTGCGGGGTCTCTTAAACACCCCTCTACCAGGACCGCTGCACCACTCCCCCCTGCCATGCCCGAGGCCGGGGCCCCCCGTTTTGCAGACCGCCCTCCCCTTGCTAACCTACCCGCTCTCAGACCTCTCTCACGAGCTCCCACACCCCCCTCCTCACGCCCCTCCAGGTTTTGGGCTTCCCCCTCCCTCACCCCCAACAATCCCTGCCTCGAATGCCCGGCCTGCCGCCCTGAAGGGCCCGAGGCTTTTCCGGGCGCCTTGCCCCGTTGCTGCCTGCGAGCGGGCATAATAGTGCCAAAGTACGGACCAAGCACTGTGTTTGTTTAGTTTTTTTTTGTTTTGTTTTTTTTTACTTGCCGCACCACACGCTCCTCCGGAACCGCCAGGAAATTCTGCCACCGAAATCGCCCTCCACGTGTCCCACACGCTACTCCATTCCAGCTCCGCCGGCCTCAGCGATCCGGCGCTGCATCAGCAATGCCCGTCCAGCCGAGAAAAGGTAAGCACGGCTGCCAAACGCACACCCGCTCTTTGCGACCCGGTGAAAAAACGCTCCCGGCTCCTCACCGATCCCTCTGGGCCCCGAACTCAACTGCCGCCTCTCTGGACCAGTGCCTTCCCTCATTGGCGTTCGCGTGGTACGGGAGCCAATGAGTTTGAAGGACGCGGCTTGCTCCCCTAGCAACCCCCCCCTCCCCCCCCTTGTGCCTCCTCTTGTCGCTTGCCGCGCCGCCCGGTTACAGGCGGCCGGCCTGGACTCCGCCACGCGGCCTTCACTTGTACTGTTATATAGGCACTCTATGGGCTGATGGTGTTTATGGTGATCACCGTGAATTATATTATCATCGTATTCAGTTATCCACATGTTTTGAAAAGGTGGTTAAAATGTAGAGGTTTCTTACTATGATAATTGTACGAGAGAGGAGATGTTTATTTTAAATAACTAATATGCTTTAATTTACTCAGAACTTTCTGTTCCAACCACTCGCCCTTCTCCTATTTCTCGGGTTGGTTTCCTTTACCCCACAGGATTTTCTTCTTGTCATTAGTTTGACACTTCTTAAAGGATTTTTATCTGTATGTGTCGGTGGGTTTCCCCTTCTTTTAGCTATATTCTAGATAGTCAGTTGTCTTTCTACCCTCGGTATTTTTCATCCTGCTCAATGAGCCTTGTATATAATTCTAAGGTTGTGTTTAACTTTGATTCAATACCTTCATCTAACATAGGTTCGCGTTCATTGGTCACTATACAACTTTGTATCGTTTAAGTCAACCTGTTATAATTTGTTTCGCCTCGGGATTGTCGTTAGTATAGGGTTGGGCCAGTAATGAAATTTATTGTAGTCTGAACGAATATTTTTTGAAATGGCTACACGTTTAAAGATAGTTGTTTTTTCATTATGCGTGCAGGAGTTTATCTCCAATGCATGTGTCGAGTGCGGTGAGTGCTCCTTTTCATGATTCGGTTACACAAAAATAACTCCTTTCAGCTATTCGTATTTTGATCTAATTGGCTTGAGTAGTTTAGTGAGGTTAGGTTTAATAAAATATTTACTGCATCTATGATTTTATTGTCAGTATAACATCATATTTTCAATTTGGTCCCTTCACATGATTTTTTAATATATAGTTCTCTTTCTTCTTTTTTCCCTTTTTTTCCCTTTTTTTTGTTTATACGGTTGTTTATGAATGGTTCACATAATTTATTTTACTATACAGACTTTAATCGAAAAACATTTTTGAAATATTTATTTGTAGGACTAGTACTATGGCATTGTAGAGAAAGTTGTGAGAGTAAAAGGTATTCTCATTCCGGTAACTTTTTCTTGTTATTTTTTTTTAACTATTTAGTTTCTTGTAAACATTGACAACTCTATCATATTTAGTAAAAGGTATTTAAGTTCATTTGGGTCATTCTCCCCGGGAGTTAGTTACCTCGTATTGATTAATATGCTTTAGGGTCAGCCTTTTGTCCTAATCCCTCATTATTCGACCCTCCCTTTATTTTATCTTAGGTTTTCTGTTTATTAATGATTTTGTTTTTAACTATTCAGGCTCTCTTATGGCATTAAGGTAGTAGCCAATTCAGTAGTAGAAGCACATAACACACAGGTATGGTGTTTCTTTTCCTTGTGATTGTTGTGTGTCACATCCTTTGATTAGCAGTTTTTTCATGTTTTTACTATTTATATATTACATATCTATTATATATGTTTTTTTAACCTTTTGATTATTTTGTTATATATTTACATATTTATTTATGCATATGTGAAGTTATAGTTTATCATATTATTATTTCATAATTTATAGTTTTATAATGGTTTATACTTTTAATTAATTTGTAAAAAACTAACTGAATTTTTATATATTTATTTGTGTATGTGTTATTTAATTGTGTTAAGGTGATGTTTTTGAATCACTTCATTTTGTTTTACATTCAAATAATTATCTTAATGGTATTCATTTTTACTTATGCCCATTTTGATTTGCTCCGTATATTGGTTTACTAAATTTATGTTTATGTTTCAACATTGGCATGTTTTATTTATATGTTTTGGCTCATTCTCTGTTTCTCTAGTTTTTAATAGTTGTTTTGAATGATTTATTTACAGTGTTTTAAATGTCTATTTTATATATTTTAGCCAATTTTCCCCCTGAGGAAGGTTGTTACGAAACACGGCCAGTGTCGGGCCAGTGGCTGAAGTGGATTTAAGCAATAAAGGTTTCAATTTTCACACATCCTTCGTTTGCTTTCCACGTTTTTTTACTGGGTGTTCGTTGCACGTGGAATCGTGCTTGGTTTGTTAGTCCCCTACAAGATGCAAGGTTTCACATTAGGAATCACTACCCAAGAAAATGATCTACGAGTTGTTATGGATAATGCGTTGACACCTTCTGCTCAGTATGCGGCCACAGCCAAGAAGGTAAATAGAATGCTAGGAATCATAAAGAAAGGGATGGGGAATAAAACAAAGGATGTTATAATACCTCTGTACTGCTCCATGGTGGCAAGCACACATCTCTCACTGATCATCTTCACACAGAAGGGATTGCCCAAGGGGCTCTTAAGGACAACAGTGACTACAAGCGATGACACCGGATGCATTAGGGCAGGTAGGAGCTAGATCGCATTGCTCCATGTGACTCACAGCACGTCCCTAAGCCCTCATCATCCCTCTGCGCCTCCTTCAGCCTTCATTTAAAGAACTGCACTTTAGGCAGACCTGCGCCTAAGGGCCTCACTAGAAGGACCTGAGGCATGGCCCATAGCAAGGAATGAAGTGTAACGAAGGGTCTTTATCCCATATTCACAGTGCCTGCAACTAAGTTTTGCATTCAGTTCCTACCCTACTGTGGCATATCAAGGCAATCGGAACAAGACACAATGGAGATAAACCTAAGCTCTACGACCTACTGTGCATTAATTATATTTCTATTGGCGTTACATTATACTCACATGGTCTAGACCTATTAATGGTAGAAAACAACCATTTCATGTTCTGTCTGACATTTAGGGCAACCATATCTGATATCAACAGCATAACTCCACTACTGGAATTAGCCTGCTCAGACATACCAGAGAACAAACAACTAATACTACCAGGAGACCTCAACCTTGCATCCATACAATCTGGACATGCCCAATCATTCCTCAGTGCAATGTATGATATTGATTATTGGCAAACAAATACCCCCACTCACAATAGGGGAAACACATTGGATATGGATATTTGTACCAAATGACATCCATAATAATTCTATGCAATTGCAAATCCATACTATACCTGTTCCCTGGTCAGACCATTTCCTAATTAAGCTTACCATAACACATCACCCAAAATTAGGCCCAATAGAGAGTTCTGTTTTAAACAATTTGATAAGGATGAGTCCTTAAATGATATCTTGCCTAAAATCACCTAATGGACATTGATGTAATGATAAAGAGAGAGAACAGAGTCATAAGTATAGCTTCTAGGTCTAATTGCATCAGAAGATACAAGACACAAACCAAATCGAAAATCTGGTACAATCAAGAGCTGATAAACATACAAAGAAGTTTAAAAAACTTGAATGTAAATGTAGAACGACTAAATCAACACAGGACATGAATCTATATATGGCCACCCTTCACAAATACAGAGCAAGTATCAATTACTACAAGAAAGATGATCACACAAAACTAATAAAGAAAGCTATACATCACCCAAGAGAACTTTTTGATACTGTGAAAATTTATCAGAGCACTTACCTCAGAAGGTACCAATATCTATATCAACCCACAAGTACTTGCTAACCATTATATGGACAAACGAAAACTACCTGACCATAATATAACGTGCCCAAACCCCATTAAAATTGTTGCTGGCACACTTTGGGAAGCATTTACACAAATAAGCATGGATAACTGGATCATGCCATTACATCAATCAATACAACATCACCGGACTCATGTCCAGTTAGCTGGATAAAGTTAACCCGAGCAGAAACTGCGCCCATAATACTTAAAATGGTTAATTTATCTTTAACCCAGGGCTACATGCCCAAATGCTTAAAAAAAGCAACTATTTGTCCTAGCTTAAAACATAGTTCCCTAGATAAAACGTGCCCAGATTCTTATAGACCAATTTCTAATCTACTGTTTACAGGAAAAATTATCGAAAAGATTGTCCATAAACAATTAAAGGGTCACATAGATCTACATGTGCCACTGGAACCTCAGCAACATGGATTCAGACCTTGCCATGGTGTGGACCTACTTATGGAGGAGTGGCCTAGTGGTTGGGGCAAGGTACTTCAGGCCGGAAGGTCGGGGGTTCAAATCCCACTAGAGGACAGCAACCTTGGGCCGGAAGGACTGGGGTTTCTAGTCCCACAGGTGCTCCTTGTGGTCTTGGGCAAGCCACTTAACCCTCCATAGCCCATGTTCCCTGTAAAATAGTTATCTCCAAATTATAATGCCCTGTTCAATGTAATTTCAGTTTGTTCAATGTAAACCGCACTGATGCAGAATAGCGCGGTATATAAGAGAATGTAAATAAATAAAAATAAATAAATAAATAAATATCTTTACTGCATAAACTCATGGGTATTGAAAAGCCCAATCAATCCTTCTTCCTGATATTTCTGGATATAGCATCCGCATTTGATTCAATCTACCACACTATCCTATTAGCCAGACTCCAGCAAATCAGAATCAGTGGATCCACTCTTCTGTGATTTAAATCATATCTATCAGACTGTACCCAGCAGGTTAGGATAGGACAAGCATCATCAAAGTCATAGTCAAAATCGAAACATCTCACAAGGCTCAGCTCTCTCTGCTTTACTTTCAACAGATATGCAGTATATTTCATAAGCACTAAGTAAATTATCATATATATGCGGATTACATTATTTTTACCTTCCATACAATGCAGCTAATCCTAACAACCAGCAAATAACGGCCTGCTTTGATGAAACCTTGAAATGGCTTGCAACTCACAACGTTAGGATAAACTTCAAAAAGACTTTGGATACAAAGACAAAAACTTCAATCCGCTAACAGAATTAAAAGTCAAGGAAGCCTCATTAGGCGTTACCCTAGATCAAAACCTAAGCAACAAGATTGCCCCATCCTTCCTCTCAACCCTCCTCATCGCCCCTGAAAGCACCAGATCACACAGGAAAAATGCTTTTCACTCCTTAACTATCCCGCCCTCCATCTGCAAAACAAAACATACCACCAATTCCAGAGCGTTCACATACTCTGCCCCCAGCATCTGGAACTCCCTCCCACTACACATCCACGCAACCAAAGACCTCAAAGAATTTAGAAAGCAACTCAAAACCCACCTTTTCACCATGCATTATGGAGCAAACGCCCTGCACCCGAACACACACACACACACACCACCAAGACACCCCATCAACTAACACAACCAGGACAGGAGTTGTCGAAGGAAAAAAAACCTGTCAACATATATGTAAGACTTCCTGCATATAGTTAAACCCTACCTAGCACATTCCTAAATTCCCAAATTACTATTCCTAGCCCAAAACCAAGTTTTATGTAAAAGGTTTATTTCAGTTCTATGTAAAAAGTTTACTTCTGTTCTATGTAACATGTCTTGGTTTCTTATAAACTGCCCCGATCTCTGGAAGGGGCGGTATAGAAATGTAACAAATAAATAAATAAATAAGCTTAACATCACACATCAATAGAATAACCAGAGTGATCTAGAACAAGTTCAAAATCATTCAACAACTGAGACATCTATTCTCACAGAGCGACCTCTGCACAGTACTTCAATCCATATCCCCATACTTTGATTTTTGTAAGAGCATCCTACAAGGTCTCACAAAAAAAGCACTCCACCATCTTCAAATGGCACAGCATACTGTGGCACGTATACTCCTCAAGCTACCGAAAACTGAACACATAACCTCCATTCTCCATAAGTTGCACTGACTCTCTATTGAGAGCAGAATAAAATTCAAATCCATAATGTTAACATTCAAAACATTATATAACCTCTATCTACCTAAGCTCACTAATATGTCTAATACCCAGGGGCGGCTCAAGGAAATCTGCTGCCTGAGGCTAAGAATGAAATGGCGCCTCCCCCCCCTTAGAGCGGGTCGGGACTTTTTCAGAACTGCAATCAGGGACTGAACCAAACCAAAAAGCCAATTAGATTATATGAAGGGAATGCAAGATGTTTGCACACAGGGCCATACCGAGCTGCAATCGCGCCCTGTGGGACTTGCAGCTTGGGCACGTGCCCCCCTCCTCCTCCCCATACCTCCGTCCAGCACTGACTGCTCTTTCCCTGCTGCTGCCACCCTCTGTCTTTTTCACGGCGGCACTGGCAGCAGGGAAAGAGCAGCAACGCTGGACAGAGGTATGGGCAGGAGGAGGGGGGCATGCGCCTGATCTGAAAGGCGCCAGCACTTTAAGCAGATCTGTCCCTCCCTGCTCTGATATCGCGTTGGAGGAGGGAGGGACCAGACCTGCTTAAAGTGCTGCAAAAAGGCTTGGGGGGCGCATTTCGGCTGCCTGCTATTGTCCTGCCTAGAGGTATTCGAGGAGCGGCATGTTGGGCAAGTTGTAAAGGGTGAAGAGAACGTTTATGTATACCTTGGAGGATGGCATTGCAAAAGTAAGGGTGAGGAGTTCTAAAGTCATGCGGCTCGAGGAAGGGTT
This sequence comes from Ichthyophis bannanicus, assembly GCA_033557465.1. NCBI lineage: Eukaryota > Metazoa > Chordata > Amphibia > Gymnophiona > Ichthyophiidae > Ichthyophis > Ichthyophis bannanicus. The sequence goes on along the minus strand of CM066031.1, from coordinate 1,263,731,887 downwards.
TGAGGTGCTGAATGACTCATCTTGTTGTAAGATGGTTTGTGGTGGGGGTTTTTTATATGTGACTAGAGTGTGAGATGTTGACCAATGGTGATACCGAGATAACATACTTCCAGCTTGACCATAAATGATGAAGGGGAGGAGGATTGATCCCTGGTTATAAACAGTACCTCAGTTTTCTAGTAATTAATAATGAGGCGATGATCTGATAACCATTGGGTGATAGCATTAAAGCAGCTTGTAATGACTGCATAGGAAGATCTTATGGTGAAGAAAGGGGCGTAAATCATAATGTCGTCTGCATACAAGTGAAAAAAGACACTGTGGGTCCGGATGATGTCATGGATTGATTGAATGTAGATGTTGAATAATAATGTAGCTAGGGTAGATCCCTGCGGGACACCTTGCATTTGCGTGTAGGGTTCAGATATGTTGGGTCCTGATTGAACAAAATGCAAATCATCAGATAGGACTGAGTGGAACCAGTTTAATGCAGTACCTTGAATTCTGATGTTTCGAAGACGCTGTAGCAGAATGTTGTGACAAACTGTGTCAAAGGCAGCAGTTTTGTCCAGGAATATCAGGACAAAGCCTTGCTTAGTGTTTTCAATGTCTTTTACGAGTCTGTCAATGAGATACTGATGAGGCACAGTGGTGCAACTCTCAGGGACGGCCCAAGGGGGGTGCAGGGCCATGTGCAGAGACTCACTATGGGGCCTCATTTGCATAATGGATCTTGTTTGCATAAATATTTGCATAATGTTAACATGCACTAACCTTTAGTAAGCATGCCTCTTAATAAGTGCCTGGATAAAGAAAGACTACCAGATTTCTATATTACTATACTCCAGTCCCAACCGCCAGGCACATTAGGAAGTACTATAAACACTGCCCATTTAGAACCCATAGAAAACCCGCCGTATCAAAACAGCACTATCAGGACTCACAAAGCAACATATCCTACCTATCAAAAGGCAACATTGCAAATATTAAACCAATACATCTCAGAAAATACCAATACATCTCCTACTGGGGAAAGAGAACAAGTGACACGGTCAAATAGAAACTATATGAACAGAATACCTCAGCTTGGTTACACATGCAGAACATAGACCATCACCAAACAAAGAACAAGGGATCACAATTTAGAAATAGAAAGACAATAATTTAACTGTGAACCCCAAAAGCTAAACTCGGAATGTACAACACTGGAGAAATAAAGCTAGAAATTAATTTCCTCTTGCACTAAACAAAACGCAAAGACGTTAACAATGCATATTTCCCAGAGCTGACATATTCCAGTTAATAAATTCAAAATAATAAAGTATTTTCTACCTTTTGTTGTTTGGGCATTTTATTTTTCAGTTGCAATTGCTCCAGTCACTTTCTTCGGGTCTTCTGCTAACTCTCCATTGTCTGCTGTCCAGTTGTCCTTTCTTCTCTTTTCTAGTTTTTTCCCATTCTCTCTCTATATCTCTTTTAACATACTAATCTTTCCCTTTTTGCTCTTTCCTCCAATTCTCTCTTTATTCCTTTTTCATCCACTCAAATTTCACCCTTCCATCCTCAATCCCCATTTACTCTCCCAATACCCGGCCAATCACAGATTTTTCTTTCCTCCCACACAAAATATCTTTTCCCACTCTCCATCCTCACTCCTCCAGTCCCATCCCCTTCCAGTCCTCCCCCAACATCAGCTTCCTTCTAGTTCCAGCCCTACCCAGCAATCGCTCCCTTCTAGTTCCATTCTCCCATCCCCCTGAGTCAGCCCATTTCCAGTCCTAGCCCCCTCATCAGTCCATTTCCATTCCAAGCAGCCCATCAGCCATTTCCAGTCCTATCCTAGCCCCCCATCAGCGCATTTCCAGTCCAAGCCCCACCCCATCAGCCCATTTCTAGTCCTAGCCACTCATGAGCCCATTTCCAGTCCTAGCCCTCCATCAGCCATTTCCAGTCCTATCCTAGCCCCTCCCTCCATCAGTCCATTTGCAGTCCAAGCCTTCTCCTTCAGCCCATTTCCAATCTTAGCCCCCCATCAGTCCATTGCCAGTCCTATCATAGCCCATCAGCCATTTCCAGTCCTATCCTAGCCTCCCATCAGCCCATTTCCAGTTCAAGCACCACCCCATCAGCCTCTTTCCCAATCCTAGTCCCCCATCAGCCATTTGCAGTCCTATCCTAGCCCCTCCAATCAGCCCATTTCAAGTCTTAACCCCTCTCCCCCTCCCAAGAACCCTGCACCTGTCAGCCTGGCTATAGAGCGAGCCGGGGAGGCCCTGGCTCACCTCTGTACAGCTCCGAAGTGAAGAGTGCCATCTTTCTTCACTTCGATAGCTGTGTTTTAGTGTAGGCCGCTGGCATGCCGAAGGTTAAAGGGCATTGGGCATTTCCCATTTCCCAGCATTCAGCGCACCAGTGGCCTACACTAGAACACAGCTATTGGAGTGAAGAAAAACTGTGCTCTTCCTTAGGTAGCTGTGCAGAGGTGAGCCGGAGCCTCTGGCCTTCCCGGCTGCCTCTGAAGCTGGCCTTGCCGAGAGCTCAAAATCCAGTCTTGCCGGGAGTCAAACAGTATGCGCGGGATGTTGTTGGCATAGGCCCTGTGCGAACATTCTCACACAATGGATGGGCCCAGTGGGGTCTCATATTGGAGGATTTCTAGCTCCTCTCTACGAGGGTCCTCCTCTGATTCTGTTGGGAATGCTAGAGCTTTCAACATGTCCCATACAAAGTCAAGGAATGCCATGTTCTCGGGCGGAGACAGACATCAAAACTCTGAGGGGTATGGGTCCGAGGGAACATCATGGTAGCAATGAGTATCGGGTGACTCCTCGTCCTCGGTCTCCCATTCTGAGTAATTGGTGAAAGACTCGAGGGGAGGGCGACCCAAGGGCTTCAGGTCCAAGACTGGTCCAAGCCCTTCAGAGGCTCCTCGGCTGGTGTCCTGCACACTAGCCTGGGGAAGACCTTGATCCCATCAAGCAGGGCCTAGATTGAGACCTCGGCTGAGGATCGACTCGGGGCCGCATGGCCTCGAGGATCGACTCAGGGCCGCATGGCCTCGAGGATCGACTCAGGGCCGCATGGCCTCGAGGATCGACTCGGGGCCGCATGGCCTCGAGGATCGGCTTGGCCTCTGGGGACATCTTTGACATCGAGGGCCCGGTGGACTTGGCAGAGGAAACAGCCGTGCCAGACATCAACGCCCACTGCTGGTCCATGAAGGCAGACAGGCTGAGCTCCAAGGCCACCATTCTGGACTCTAGCCCAGATAGCTCTGCAGCTCTCGGTGCCGGCACCAAGGAACTCTGGCCTGGCATCAGTTCCCCCAAAGAGGAGTCCTCAATGAGGATGGCCTTGGGTGTCCAGGGTTGATCTCTGGTCGATTCCTTCCGTATGACCTTGGTAGGCCACTCCTGCTCAGAACCCTCGGATGAGCGGCGTGGACTGCGGGATCTGGCTCGGGACATACCCGGCCTTTTGGAACTGTCCAGGGATGCTGCCTTCAATGGTTTCTTCTTCTTTCTATGTTCCCTCGAGAGAGACCCCCTTTCTGAAGACTCACGGCAATTGAATGGAATCCGCAGGCGCACCATGGGAGTTCAAGGCTTCAGACGGGGCCTTGAGCTTTGGAAGCACTGGGGACTCCAGGAAAAAATTGTCGTGCTGCTGCTGATGGCTCCTGAGGGCCTTGGTGGACAACTTTCTGCAAAGACCATAGACTGTGAGGCCATGGTCTGGTCCGAGGCAGCGTAGACAATAATCGTGCATATGGATGACAGAATCTTTGTACACCGATCACACTTTTGAAACCAATGGTAGCCATGGGTGAAAAAAATTACCCTGGCGAGGTCAAAAGACCTGCGGTGCTGCCAGTTGGAAAAAAGGTGCAAAGGCGCCAAAGGTGAAAAATCAAATGCGGACCAGAGACTCGATGCCGAAGCAGCGGGCTCGGGTGGCAGGAAGAGTACCAGTGCAACTGGAGGGAGAATATGAAACTCGGAAAGCAAAATAATCAACTTTTTCCGGGGGAAGACAGACAAGACGTCTGAAGGACTCTGTGGAAAAAAGGAGACTGAGTAAGATGGCACCCTTGGGCAGGAACACACACATGTGGTGGCATCTTCCAAAGGCTCTCTTTGAAAGCTGGGGAGATGCTTCCGCGAGTGCTCTGTCGGTGCTGGCTTCACCCATATGTGAGGGCTGACTTCCTGCTTGTTCCTGGAGAAACCCTCACTAGACCCTACAGTATCTGTCCTTATTATCAACCTATCTCACTCCTTCCCTTTATTTCTAAACTACTTGAACATGCGGTTCACAACCATTGTATTGACTCTCTCCTCTCAAGGCCTTCTGGATCCATTGCAATTTGGTTTTCATCCTCCACATTCTATTGAAAAAGCTCTTGCCAGTCTCCAATGACCTGTTCCTCACAAATTCAGTTGGTTTTATTCGATCCTTATCTTTCTCAACCTTTCTGCTGCTTTTTGACGCCGATGATCACCAACTTCTCCTCAATACCCTGATCTCACTTGGATTAAAGGGAATCTTTTCTGCTCTGGTTTTCTTCTCGTCTCTCCCTCTGCACTTTCTGTGTATGTTCTGGAGTATCCAGTTGGTATATCCTAGGACTCTGTCTTGAGACCGCTCCTTTTCTCTCTACATCCAGTCCTTTGGTGCACTCATCTCCTCCCATGGTTTTCAGTTCCATCTTTACGCTGATGACTCTCAGATCTACTTCTCTGCACTTGAAATCTCTCCAGGAATTGTGTCTTAAATCGCTGCCTGGTTATCCAACATTGCTGCCTGGAAGTTCCGCCACCATCTGAAACTGAACATGGCCAAAAACTGAGCTTCTTATCTTTCCCCCTAAACCCATCTCCCACTTGCTGGTGGGGGTGTGGGGAAGTAGGTATGTTCTTACACATTTGGAGGGAATATCCAGGACTCAAGAAGTTTTAAGATGAAATTTTGAAAGTGGTGGGTGTGATAATTGGGAGTGTGTTTGAAGTGTGATCCCAGAGAAGGGCTACTGATGAAATTTTCAGCAAGTGATTTGGATCCAGGGAGTCGGAAATTTGTCGCCTATAGAATGATTGCAGCCTGGAGACTCATTGCTGGAACATGGAAACGAGTACAATGTCCCAAGATGCAGATATGTTTCTGGTGTAAAATTGCAGTTTACCATAAACACACATTAATGCAGCACCAGAAAATCTGGGGATTATTTGAGAGATGGGCTCGCAATACTCAAAACTGTAATGGAGCAGTTGGGATGGATGACAGGGAGAAGAGATGAGTGGGGTTGCAAAACATTTGATAATAGAGGCATTATTGATTTATAGGTGGTGGCGGGTTATGGTGAGGAATAGAAATTGGCATTATCATTAGGAATGGCATTGAACAAGAGGGAACACATTGGGAATTTTTGATTGTAAAAGCTACGACCAGTTAAGCTATTATGTATATCATTCTGTGGACAAGATTTGATAAGTGATGGCCAGTTAGTCAATATCTTTTATACTGGTGTATTTGATGTGAATAAAGATTAAGTACAAACATATACAGACAAACTACAAGTAAAGTAATTATAATGGAGTTGAACAACAATCTATACCAAATGACACAAACAGAAGAGCCATTTCAGATTAACAGAAAGCTGCTAAACTAAGTAGGGCATGTGACTAAAAGAGTGAATTGAGAAAAAATACCACCTTTCTGAAATAGACATGTCTTTACTCCTTTCCTAAATTTAGTATAAGAGGATTTGAGCCTGAGATCAGTGGGGAGGATGTTCCGTAGAGATAGTATGATGCAGCTAAAGGTAGTGTCACGATAGTCCTAGAGGTACAACCTTCTAATTTACGAGACCACAAGTGAGTTACTCTGGGATGAGCTCAGGGTTCAAGTAAGATGATAGGGAATCAAGCATGAAGAGCTATAGCGGTATCAACGGCTCACCTGAAGTCTGCTTCCATGGAAGAGATCTGCAAGACTGATATATTGACTTCAGTACATCCCATTACAGTTTGTAAAGGGACTACCAATGTGAAAATAGTTTTGGAGTGGCTTATCACACACACACAAAGGGATTGCTGCCAACCACAACATCTTTGGATTGCTGCTCACTTGCATTATAATTTTCCCTTTTCCCCCTTGTTGTTAAAGGCAACCTATAGTTAAGAATTCTCACTTGTGAAGGCAGTACATCCTACTTGATATAGAGAAAGCAAAGTTGCTTACTTGTAATATGTCTAGACCCACCCACCTCCTCTGCAAGTTGGTTGGTTCTAATTAATATCTATATGGAACTGAAGTGGATACTGTGTGACAGTACACAGCTCAAAAAAGCTTACAGCTTTGTTTACATCTTTTTTTTGCCCCAGGCTCCATCAGATGACACCGTGCACATATTAGGATTGAAATTTACGCTGTCCTCTGAGAACATCCATTACAGATAAGCAACTTTACTATTTAATTATACAAATCGAAAATTGCAAAGTCGGTTGCTCTCAGTGGGGTATGTTTAACACACAGTAGTACACCATGCATTAGCACGCAAGTGGCACCAGACCCATGCTAATGAATCGGGGGCATGCACTGCATGTCCCCATGCAGTTAACATGGCTCCAGCACCATCCACAGTAATCCAATTGCCGTGAGTACCATAGTGCAGTTACCACCACCTACTGAGGTGGCGGAAAGTGCAACCATGCTACCTGTAACATTCATGGTGATCACATGCTATTGACCCCCACGCTAACCACAATGCGCAGTCAGCACCCACATTCGGGTCCCTAACGTGCCCAGTCTCTGTCCCAATCTGTGCTTGGAGGTTAGCCTTTACTATGTGCTAATGGCTATCGCATGTGTGGTAAACCCCGAGCTGTTAGCGCACTTCAGTAAACATGCTCCAGTTTCAGTTACGTTTTTGATTTTGATTTTTAAATTAGTTTTCATTATTGAAACTCATGTTTGAGCTTTGAATTTATTGTTTTGTGAACTGCAATTTATTATTCTGTAAACTGCTTCAAATGTTTGTTCAGGGAAATAGTATAAGTGCTTTATAAATAAATAAACAAAACAATGTTCAGCCACACATCAGACATGCAACTTAGCTCTATTTTCACTGTGTTTAACTACATCAATTAAATGAAAGGCAATAAATTGCCTCCAAATGAAAAAATGGCTTATAAGTACAACCCATGACAGTTTATTTCCACAGCACTAAGACTGTTACAATCTTTCATTTTATTAATTACACAGCAAGATTACACAGTTTACCAATCTCTCGCTTCACACTAGCTATTTGAATATGAATCAGCCTAAAATCAGCTGCCAATATATTTGAAACAGCATACATTATTTTGTTCACATGAATGCTCATGTAAGGCTAAAATCACAATTTCATCTAAATTGCCTGGTAATGACTCTCACCTCATTGCCCATCAGTAAAATCACTTCATCTTTTTAGTCCTAATGAAAAACATATTTCTTTCAGGTGTCTTCATTAACAGAAGGCAAACCATGTTTGCTTGTAATAGAGCTGCCATGACAATCATATAAACTAATGTAAATTACAACTGTGCTTTGTCATATAATCAAATGTAGCAACTGGAAAAATATGACTATCTGGCAATTGGGAATTACGACAGTTATCTAAAAAAGCAGGACTTTCAGTTTTTCTGAACTTCTTAAAGGTGAACTGAAACAAAACACGTATAGTTCTTTTTCTATTTAAATTTTCATGGTGAAATGTGCCAAAAGATGTGTGCCCTTAGTCACCAGAAGCCTGCACCAGCAGCTGAGAGCAGAGATACAAATTGCCAACACTTTTTAGTACATTTTTCCCTCTTTTGAAAAGGATTATGCCTTTCCTCCCTACTACTAGTAATTATAATATGTATAGTGCTACCAGGCATTGTCTATTGGACTGTAAACCACTCAGATATTTTCTATGATGGGTGATATATTAAATAAAACTGAAACCTGAAAATGTTTCTTACAGATGAGCAACAATGCTTTATGTATCAATAGGGGAGGGGAGGGGGGTGGCAGCAGCAAAGGGAGGCACATATAACTGCCTTTTGAAATCACGGTCTCCACCCCGAAAAATAAATGTTCCTGTAACAGGTTATGGAGGTGGCCTCGGGCAGGTTGCAAGACAGGGTACATGCACAGGTATAGGCTATTTCACAAATATGGATATCCCCTAATTGCAAGGCTTCAGAACTGGGTACTTGGACATGTCAGCAGTGGTATTTCAGAAGGGGGGGCGGACTTGCATGTCCCAGCCTGCTATTTTAGCTAGTTGGATATATAGTGGTGGGCCAGTAATATGTTTGTAGTTCGTATTTACACTCAGATTTTGTCAGGCAGGAATTAATAACTGCGCTTTCCCCTGGACGTTTCACATTATTCATGGCCAGGAGCAGGTATAGGCATGGATATCTCACCAACTAGAGCTAGACATGCTTGTGAGGTTCTCAAATCGTACCATGAGGAGCATCTCCCTTACCCAACCCAGGCTACACTCCTACCAAGCCCCTGTGCTACATGGACATTCTCACGCTGGGGACATCTATATACCCGGCTTCTAAAATGGCTCTGGGGACATCTCCATGCTTTGCATGCCAAGTGCCCATTTTCAGACATCCAGTTCATGAATAGAGCTTCTAAAATACCCCCCCCCCACCCCTATAGTGTATTTGGATTTTCAGAAGGCATTTGAACAAGTCCATCATGACAGATTCCTTAGGAAATTAAAATAAGGGTCTGTGTGGTCTGTAAACTGGATAGAAGATAGGAAACAGTTACCCACATGCAAAAGGGTCAGTAGTGGCATGCCCAGCGGTGTGTATTGGGATCTGTTTAGCATGCATAAATGATCTGCACAGAGAAGTGATGAGTGAAGTGATCAAATTTGCGGATAACACAAAATCATTCAAAGTCATTAAAACAGTGAGGATTATGAAGATCTACAAAAGAATCTTGCCAGCCTAGGAGACAGCGCATTAATAAAGCAAACAAAATATTAGAGATTATTGGAAAAGGAATGGAAAACAAAACTGAAAATAATCATTATGCCTCTGCATATGCCTCGGATGCAACCACACCTTGAGAAATGTATGCAGTTCTGGTTGCCCCATTTCAAAACGAATACCGCAGAACTTGAAGAGGTTCACAGAAGAATGTTAAAATGGTAATACAGAAGATAGGGCTCTTCAGCTTGAGAAAAAGATGAGAGGGGGGATATGACAGAAATTTATAAAACTATGAGAGGGGTGGAACAGTTAAATAGGGAATGGCTGTTTAATCTTTTAGGCAACAAAAAAATCAAGAGGATATTCCATAAAATTAATTACCAGCGATTGAAAACAAATCACAGAAGATGACATTTTACTTGCCAGATAATGTCCTTTCCTCGAGTCCTGCTAGATCAGTCCAGACAAGTGGGTTGTGTCCCACTATCAGCAGATGTGGAGACAGAGAAACATTCCAGAGGCTTCTTATGACATCATCCTGCTATTAACAACCAGTACCCCAAGGGGCATACTTCAGTATTCATACCCAAGCACATGGTCAAGAATCCCTGACCGCACGCAACCTCAGTGAAGACAACAAGGCTCAACAGAACAAGAATCATAACTATTACAGAAGCAACTTCAAACAGAAGGCTTGTCAGAAGGGTATGAATCCGCAGGGCTAATCACAGAGAGTACAGCAGACCAAACCAGATTCCAGGGGTGGGTTCTGGACTGGTCTAGCAGGATTAAGGACATGACATCTTCCATATCATCCTGCTAGACCAGACCAGACCAGACTAGTGGGATGTACCAAAGCTACAACTCCACTAGGCAGGAAGAAGACATGGCAGCTTTCAAGACCTCTGAGCCAAAGGCCATATCTAGCAGAGTATGGACATCCAAGCGATAATGCTTGACAAAAGTGGAAAGCAATGGCCCCATTGCTGCCCAACAAATTGCTGAGGGGGTGACCAAACTGCATTCTGCTCACAAGGATGCCTGTGCCCAACTGCAATGCATATGCAAACCTTCTGGAACTGCCTGGTTCCACAACAGGCAATGGTCTCCTTTATCTAGCAACCACATCTCCTTTACACGGTCCTGCAAATAGCACATGATTAACATGAAAGAATGACTCCACCTTGCGTAAGGAAGGGAGGTATGGGCTGAATATACATGGTCCCCTCAGAGAAGGACAAGTAAGGATCCTTGCAAGATAATGCCTGCAGCTAGGAGACACATATCGGTGAGTAGACTGCAGTCAAGAAGATGGTCTTAAGGGTCAGGATCTTTAAGCATGGCCCATTTCAAGGGCTCAAAGCACCAGGGCCCATAGCACCAAGCAGCTTTCCCACATGGGAAAGACTGAACCCAGATGCAGTACCCCCCCCTCCAAAAGAAAAGAGACATATCTGGGTGCAAGGTTATACACCGTCCCACCACCAGTTCTATGAAGCATGATAAGGCTGCCACCTGAACCTTCAGGGAAGTAAAGGAAAGGACACTGTCTAGGCCATCCTGAGGAAATGCGACCAAGGAAAGTCTGCCGTATTAGGACCAACCTAATGCTCAAGCAGGGCCAGCCAGTCCACTAGGCGGGCTAGGTGGCTGCTTAGGGTGGCAGACCTCTGTGGGCAGCATGGCACGGTGCCCGCAGCAGGCCATGTGCTTCGGCACACATGGCCTAGCACTTCTGACCCCCCCCCCCCCCGGAGGGGATCATAAGTAGCAGACCATGTGTGCCAAAGCACGTGGGCTGCTGCTGCTGCTGCCACCGCTATACTGCCCCCAATGCTGTAATCGGGGTGTGGTGGTGCAGCTCAGTGAAGGGGGGGGGGGGGAGGATGACGTGGCACAAGTGTGCGTTGCATGGCAGAAACCCTTGGGCCAGCTCTGCTCTCATGGCATCAATGCTCAAAGTGGTGTCACATGTATGCAAAGTTGGTAGAACCTCTCCTCGTGTTAAGGAGCATGGAAACCATGGCAAGGAGAATAGCCCTTCAATGCTAAACAATGCTTCTCAAGAGCCAAGTAGTAAGTGAGAAGGAAGCCAAATTGTCCAGAAGGATCGGTCCCTGCCACAACAGCCCTAGGCTGGGGGAAATCACAGAGGAGGGTCCTGCAGGAGTCATATCAGGTCCGCAAACCATGGCCTCCGTGGCCAATCTGGTGCCACCAGTACTACCCAGCCTGAATGTCACTCCATGCAATGAAGCACAGATCCCACGAGCAGCCATGAAGGAAACACATACAGCAGACAACGCTTTGGAAAGGACTGAACTAGGGCATGAATGCCCTCAGAGCCTGCCTCCCAGCAGCGAGTGAAGAATCTGTGCACTTTGGCACTGGCTCAGGTCACCATCAGATCCATCTCGGGACCCCAGAGGCACAGAATCTGCCAAAACACCAACAGGCTCAGTTCCCACTCCCCGGAATCAAGAGTGGCAACTGAGAAAGTCCGCCTCCATGTTGTCAACTCCTACAATGTGTGGCATTGAAAGAGCCAGGAAGTTCCTTTCCACTGAAAACAGGAGAGTCATCTCCAGGGTCACTCTGACACTCTTCATGTCCCTTGTTGGTTGGCATATGCTACCAAGAATATCTGGACCACTCTGTCCTGGACTAGGGACCAGAAGTGTAAGAGGGCCAAAGGAGCAGCCCTTGCCTCAAAGGTGGTTGAGAGGCCATGCCAACTTCTGGCTGCTCCAACAGCCCTGATCTGTTCAGTTCTCGCACTGGGCTTCCCCAGTAAAATAGGCTGGCATCCATCAACAGGAGAAGTCACAAATGATCGTCCAGTGGCATGCCCCTACCACCTCCAGAGGAGAAACCTGGCCTCAAAATCTGAGAGCTTGGAGGCCAATAAGACAGCAAGAAACTTTGTAGCAACCTCATATGAGCTCATGCCCAAGGGACTATTTTGATCAATGCCACCATCAAGCCGAGAAACTGCAGATAATTCCAAACCCTGGGAGCCTGCTAAGCCCAGAAGGCTGCTATTTGGGACAACGTTTCATCCTCTCCTCGGGTAGGAAGACCCTACCTATCCAAGTATCGAACCATGTTCCCAGGTAGTCCGGCAACTGAGAAGGCTCCAAGTGACTCTTCCCAAGATTGATCATCCAGCTGAGGCTCCCCAGGAACTGCACCACACAGATCGATACCCAAGGCGCTTCTGACTGCAGCCTGGCTCAAATGAACCAATCATCCAAATATGGGTAAACGCAGATCCCTTAGCACCTCAGGACTGTGGCCGCCATCACCATGACCTTTGAGAATGTCCTTGGGGTAGTGGAGAGGTCAAAGGACTTGGCTCACATTGGCAAATTGACAATGTGAGCCACGTACGGTGAAACGGAAAAAAAGCGCCATTGATCCTCGTGGACAGGAATGTGGAAATAAGCTTCAGCTAGATTCAGAGACGTAAGGAATTTCCCATGCCATGCTGCCTGGATCACTGATTGCAGAGTCTCCATATGGAAGTGTAGATTCGCAGGCGGGAGTTGACCCTCTTGAGATCAAGAATTGGCTGAAGGATAGTGTCTCTCTTTGGCACCACAAAGTAGATGGGGAACCAGGACCACCACCCGCAGCATGACCTAAAGAGCATCTCTCTTGGCTGCAGAGCTACATTGGGAGATAATGAAGGCATACTGGATAGGCTCCCTGCATTCCAGAACATAGCTGTGCTGAATGGTGTCTAGCACTGGACAGGAGGTATCATTTGTGGAGGTGGTAGGTTCCTGCAGTCCACAAGCCCCTCAAAATGACTGAGCCCAGGACCAAAAACCAAAAGAGGAAGAGAAGATGTGCTTTCCGGGACGATACCTATGGGGCTCCCAAGAACTCTGGGACCTTAGGTATTGGAATTGTAGAAAAACAGGCAGTCTCTGAGGAACAGGATGCACCTGTTCGCTTCCCAGGCCCTTTTAGTCTATTTTACCAGCTTCTCCAAGTCCTCGCCAAACAAAACCTTCCCTTTAAAGGCAAGCTGGGACAAGCATGACTTGGAAACCTCGTCCATTGTCCAATGCTGCAGCTACAACCAGTGTTGTGCCAATGCTGACAAAGCAAAGTCTTTAGCTGCCAAGCAGACAAGATCATACATAGTGTCCGACAGAAAGGCTGTTGTTGACTTCAGATGGATGGCAGTATCCTCCGGAGCGTGAGAACGAATCCACTGAAGCAGAGGTCAAGTTGTCAGACCCACACACACAGCCAACTGAGGGATAACAGAGAAAGTCAAGAAAGTCAAGAAATTGATTCTTCAGAAGAATGATCCAAGTGATCTTTTAGGGCTGCACCACCTTCCACGGGAATGGTGGTCCACTTCATAACCACCACGATATGCGCATACACCCAAGAAGTGACACGGTGTAGTCCACTAGCAGCAGGGTATAAAGCTTCTGAAGAACCTTCAGCCCCTTAACTAGGGAGGGGATCCAAGTAAGTTCAACTCCGAGCAGACCATGCTCTTGATAACTTCCAGAAAAGGAAAGGCCCTCTTAGACTTCCAGACCCCTGCAAGAGGGGGTGTACCTGTAGCACCTGTTGTCACCAGAGGGTCAGACAAACGCAGAGCAATTAGAGCCGCCAGTTCTTCCTTTCTGAACAGGTGGATATTACCAGAATTGTCATGATCCTCTGAAGGAGAAGACATGTTGCCCTCACAGTTCGAATCATCACCTGAGACATCAGAGAACTGGACTCCAGGCTTCCACCAAAGGAAAGGTGATCCAAATCTCCAGACTCCTATCTCTGCGGAGGGGAGGTGGTGCCCAGGCTGGGCTTCATCTCACCACCAGTCCTCCTTCTGAGTGAGCAGAAAGAGAGTGAGAGGACCCAGAGGCTCCAAGATCTGAGTTGCCATGGCAGAAGGACCAAGCTTGCTGCAGAAAGCGTAGTTACTCACCTGCAGCAGGTATTCTCCAGGGACAGCAGGAATCAGTCCTCACATATGGGTGACGTCAACACAGCCCTCGCGGAAGCATCAACACAGCTTTCAAAGAAAGCCTTAGGGAGATGCTACCACGCATGCGTGGTGCCCTTCCTGCCCAAGGGTGTCATCTTGCTCAGTCAGATGATACAACTAAAAAACTGCAAAAAATAAAAGATGGTAAAGAAGCAACTCCAAGGGGAGGAGGGAGGGATGCGAGGACTGATTCCTGATGTCCTCAGAGAACACCCGTTATAGGTGAGTAACTACGCTTTCTCTGGGAACAAGCAGGACGTCAGTCCTCACATATGGAACTCCCTAGCTAAAGGCTACCTCAAGCCTGTAGGAAAAAAACACGGTCGCCCTCAAGGGGAGCCGTGAGCAGCAGCAATTGAGTCCGCAGTAGGACCCGTGTCCCCGATGGAAATCGGCACTCCAGTAGCCTGAACACAGAAGGGTCAGAAGGTAGGAGTTGCCTAGACTCCAAAAAGATTACAGAGTATGGTCTGACTGAAGGTGCTGTCCCATTGGAATTCCCTTTCCAGGCAGTAATGAGCTGCAAAGGTCTGAACTGAAGACCGGATGGCAGCCCGGCAGATGTCCAGCATGGAGATGGAGCGCAGGTTTACCACAGAGGCCGCCATGGCCCTGACAGAGAGTGCCGTGACCCGGCCATCCAACATGAGCCCAGCCTGGTCATAGGTGAGAGCGAAGCAGTCTGCCACCCAGGTGGACAATGTCCATTTAGTTACTGCCTCTCGCAGCCGACTGGGGTCTTAGGAAACAAAAAGCTGAGAATCTTTTGGATAGTCCTGGGTACATTGAATGTAGAAAGACAGGGTCCTCTTACTGTCCATGGTGTGAGGACCATCTCTTCCCTGCTGGAGAGAGGCCTTGGGAAGAAGGTGGGCAGCACTACCTCCTGGTTGATGTGGAAAGAACATACCACTTTCGGAAGGAATTTAAGGTGTTTGCGTAGCACAACCCTGTTATTATAGAACCTGTATATAGTACCTCTGCCACTAGGGCTTGGAGCTCACTGACCCTGCGAGCGGAGATGAGCACCACCAGGAACATGACCTTTCGCGAGAGGTGGCAGGTAGCCAGGGCTCAAATGGTGGACGAGTGAGCTGCGCCAATATTATGTTGAGGTCCCATTCGGTCGCCGGAGTGCAGACAGGGGGGTTTGGATAGCAGATGTTCTCTTAAGAAGCAGGTCATCAGAAGCTGGAACAAGAGGGGCTTGCCTTCCACCGGGTAGTGATGCACCGCCAGGGCACTGAGGTGCACTGACAGAGTTTGATTTGAGCCCAGATTGTGAGAGATGAAGGTAGTATTGCAACACCAGCTGCACCGGGCAGGAGGAAAGGGTTCACCCCTTGCTCCGCAAACCGGACAGGAGAACCTGTGGCATTTGAAGGCATAAGCTCTCCTGGTGGAAACCTTATGGGAGGCTAGCAGGATCTCTTCCACTTCTCCCGAGAGGTTGAAAGGGGCTAGGGTTACCCTTTCAGTAGCCATGTCATCAATGATAGGGACTCCAGGCTGGGGTGTAGGAGAAAGCCCTCCTTCCAAGACAGTAGCCCTGGGGAGTTCCCCAGTGGGATTGGAGTCTCCACTGACAGCCAGAGGAGCAGCTGGTGCCTGGCCACCAGGATCAGTGAGGCTTTGTCGTGAAGAGCCTTGAAAAGTGTTTTGGCAATCAGTGGCATGGGTGGGAAGGCATACATGAGACCTTCCAACCACAGAATAAGAAATGCATCTGCTGCTACCCGGGAGGGGTAGGGCTGCCGGGAGTAGAAGTGGGGTTGTCCGGGCTGGCAGAGAGGTCCACCCATGGGGTCCCCAGACCCAGAAGAGCCAGTTGGCTACTCTGGGGTCCCGCTGCCACTCATGCAGCTGGAGGATCCTGCTCGGTTTGTCCACCAGGATGTTGTCCTGGCCTGGTAGGTATACTCTCCATAGGAGTATTCTCTGTTGAACTGCGTAGGAGCAGGGTATCATTGCTTCACGGCAGAGTTTGTGAGACCCCGTGCCCCCTTGCTTGTTCACATAGAACATTGCCACCTGGTTGCCTGTTTGAATCATCACTAGTTGGTGCCTCAGGCAGTGACAGAATGCTCGGAGGGCTAGATATATCGCCTGAAGCCCCAGAAAGTTGATCTGCTGGCTGCTTTCGGCCTGCGACCAGCTGCCCTGGGTGCGGAGTTCTTTGCAGTACGCCCCCCATCCCAGCAGGGAGGTGTCCTTAGTGATGACCCTTAGGGGCTTAGGGTTTGGAAGAGCATCCCTGCCTGGAGATGATGGGGTTTTTGCTACCAAGTCAGAGCTTCAGCCAACTGGTGGGTCACTGAGACTCTATCTTGGAGACGGCCTGTGGCTTGTGTCCACTGGTCTCGAAGGCAACACTGAGCGGCCCTCATGTGCAGATGGGCGTCTGGGGTGACATGGACCATAGAGGCTATGTGCCTGAGTAAGCGCAGCAGAAGCTGAGCTGACACCGAGGAACAGTGTTCTACGTCTGCAGCCAGTGCCCTGAGACAGTCGGCTCAGTCCAAGGAGAGGAAGGCTTTTGACTGAAGAGTGTCCAGCTTTGCCCCTATGAACTCCAGGCATTGTGTTGGGAGAAGGTGGGATTTGGGGTAGCTTAACACAAACCCCAGATGTTGCAGAACCAGGATAGTGCATGCGATGGCATGTTGCTGAACCTGTGGCTGTATCTCCTTTTATGAACCAGTCGTCCAGGTAGGGGAAGACAAATACCCCCTGGAGGTGGAGAAAGGCGGCCACTACTGCCAGGCATTTGGTGAAGACCCTGGTACTGGTAGTGGTCGCCCCCCACCATGAAGCGGAGGTACTGCCTGTGGTTGGGGTGGATGAGGATGCGAGTATAGGCATCCTTCAGATCCAAGGAGAATATCCAATCTCACTGCTAGAGGTAAGGCAGCAATGTTCCAAGGGAGAGCATCTTGAACTTCTCCCTCACCAGGAATTTGTTCAGGTTGCGCAGGTCTAGGATGGGCCTTAGGCCCCCTGTTCTTTTTGGTATGAGGAAATATCTGGAGTAAAATCCCTTGCCTCTGAGATGTTGGGGTACTGGTTCTACCGCCTTCTCCTACAGAAGACCTGCGAGTTCCTTCAATAGGAGATCCCAGTGAAGGGGAGACGTGGGGGGCTCTCCCGGGAAGAAAGGAGGGCGGTGTCTGAGCCAGATGGAGGTGGTAGCCCTCCTTGACTATCTGGAGTGCCCAGGAATCGGTGGTGATGGCTGGCCACCTTTGGGGGCACTGTAGCTCAGACGTCCCTCCTATGGGCTGCTGTCCTCCTTGGAGTAGAAAGGCTTTGCCCAAGGAGTCAAAATCTCCACCCTGGCTGGGCCGGAGCAGATGCCTGGAGCTTGGGAACCTTCTCCTTAGGAGAGCCCTGCCCATGTCCCTTGGCCTGCTGACCCTGCTGGGGAACTGGGGAGTCCTGAAAATGTGGGCAGATTTTGTAAAAAGGCTTTTTACCCAGGCCCTGCCATCGGGGAGGGGCAGTGGTCTTTTTAGAGAGTCTGGTCCTCGTCATAAACTCTGTCTCCAACTCAGCAGCCTTTTCGGTCATGAGTTTGCCAAAGAGATTCTCTCCTTGGCATGGGACATCAACCAATTTGTCCTGAACCCATTGCTCGAGGTCAGAAGACTGTAGTCAAGCCTGGTTTTGGGCACCGATGCCCGCTGCAGCTACTCGAGTCATCAACTGGAAGCCATCATTGGCTGCCCAAGACATAAATTTGGAGCTCTCATGGATGGCCTTAACTAGGTTCTTGAACCGCTGCAGAGGTTCCTCAGAGAGACCAGCCAAGGAACTGGTGAGCTCCTTCACCAGGTCTCTCAGGGTACATGCCCATGGAGAGCTGGTAGGCCTGGATCCGACCGATGAGCATCGAACCGTAGTAGTACTTTCTGCAGAGGGCATCCAAGGTGCAGGCCTCCCTACCCGGGGGCACCGAGAAGTGCATCTTCTGGCTCTTCAACCGACGCATGGCCGACTCCACCACCATGGAGTTATGTGGCAGCTGTGACTTCTGAAATCCTGGGCTCCAGCGGACCCGATACATCGGGTTGAGCTGCTTGCTCACAACTGGCACCAATGCCGTTGTCTCCACAATACTTAGCATTCCAGGATGGGTGGAATGGGTACCATGAGCGATTCCCTCTAAGGAGCCTCGTATCGGAGGATTTCTAGCTCCTCCATCTGAGGGTCGTCCTCTGACTCCGTCAGGAACACTAGGGCCTTCAACATGTCCCTCATGAAGTCAAGGAATGCCATGTCCTCGGGTGGAGTTTGATGCCAGGGTTCAGGAGGGGAGTCCGAGGGGACGTCGCTGTGGTGATGGGTGTCCAGCGACTCCTCGTCCTCTGTCTCCCACTCCAAGTAATCTGTCAAAGACTCAAGGGAAGGGTGGCCTGCGGGCTCTGGGCCTGAGCCCCACCCGCGTCCCCATGGCTGGTGCCATGTGCACTAGCCAGGGAGGACCTTGATCCCATGGAATGAGAACTGGATCGAGACCTCGGCCAAGGACTGGCTCGAGGCCGAATGGTCTCAAGGATCGGCTCAACCTCCAGGCATGTCCTTCACGTCAATGATCCAGTGGTCTGGACAGAGGAACTGGTGGTACCGGACAACAGTGCCCGCTGCTGGTCCATGAAGGCAGACAGACTGCACTCCAGGGCGCCATTCTGGTTTTCGGTCCAGAGGGCTCTGCAACCATCGGCTCGGGCACTGAAGAACTCTGGCCCGGTGCCAGTTCCCCCAATGGGGGAAGTCCTCGACTAGGATAGGTTCTGGTGTCCGAGGCTGATCTGTGGTCGATTCCTTCCAGGGGACCTTGATAGGCCGCTATCACTCCGATCCCTCAGACAAGCGCCTAGGTCTGCGGGACCTGGCTCAGAGCTTATCCGACCTGTCAGAAACTGTCCAGGGACACTACCTTAGAGGTTTTCTTCTTCTTATGTTCCCTCAAGGGAGACCCCCTTTCTGAGGAGCTATGGCGTCGATTGGGGTTTGCAAGGGCGCCCCAAGATTCTATGGCTTCAGAGGAGGCCTTGGCCTTCGGAGGTACCTGGGACTCCGGGAAAATGTTATTGTGCTGCTGCTGGCAGCTCGAGGGCCTTGGTGGACATCTTTTTACAAAGACCACATGCTGCAGCTGCAGGGTCATGGTCTGGCCCTAGGCAGCACAGGCAGCAGTCATGTGTGTCGGTAAGGGACATGATTTTGGCACACCGATCACTCTTCTTGAACCCACTGGAGCCATGGGGGAAAAAAGAAAAAAAGGGTAAGAACCCGAGACTCTATGCCGGGGACAGCAAGCTTGGGTGGCGGGAAGAGTACCGGTGCACAACCAGAGAGAGTATGAAACTCAGGTAGAGAAAAATCAACTTTTTCCAGGGGAAACCAGACAGACGTCTGAAGAGCTCCACGGAAAAAAGGAGACTGAGCAAGATGGCACCCTTGGATGGGAAGGGCACCACGCATGCATGGTGGCATCTCCCAAAGGCTTTCTTTGAAAGCTGGGGGGATGCTTCCACTAGGGCACCGTCGGCACAGACGTCACCCATATGTGAGGACTGACTTCCTGCTTGTTCCTGGAGAAATAATAATAATTCGGGGGGGGGGGGGAGGCAACCCAGAAACCGGGAGCAGCCTAAGTGGAACAGAGTCCTTACCTGCAGGGGAAAGACTGGTCATCGGACCCTTCAGAGAAGGGGAGTGGCCAGTACAACAAGCACTCAAGTCCAAGGCCTGGAGATTATGCTTTCTCACCGCCGTGTCTGCTGCCTCCTGAAGCAAAGATGAGACGGCTGGAGCATCCATGTCCTCTTGCTGAGAGAGGAGAGATAGCCCCTCAAAGGCGCATCCAAAGCTTCCATGCAAGAACTGCAGAATCCTGAATACAGTGACTTAGCTCTTCACTTTCTGCAGACCATGTAGCATTTGTTAGAAGCAGCCATGTGTTTGTGCCAACAGCAATCTTAGACACTGCTAACAGCCCAGCTTCACAAGCTTAGGATGCACTAAGACCTGCTGCAGCACACACTATGTCGGTGTAAGCACTAACACCATGCATTACAGCCACGCACAGAGTAATGGCATGCACTTAACGCTCAGCAAGGCAGAAAAATGGCAGGAAAACCAGCACTGCACCATTGGACACCCAGAGCAGCCCAAATTTGACAGATGCACCTCCCAGCAGACAAGGATGGGTAGCTCCCACAAAACAGAGAGAGACTTAGTTTTGGTACTCACCTCCGGGAGCCCAAGGTAGGCAAACCATGCCATGCTTTGTGTTACTCCCCTTTTTCCAAGACCTGCAGGCACATACCTTTGAGAAGCCTTCTTCTAATTTTCAGGGGAGAGCCAGGGGAAAGGATGGGGAGGTCACTGAGGTTGTGTGAGGCTTGAAGACTCCCTTTCCAACTCCTTTTCAAAAAACTTCTGGCTGCTCAACAGGCCCTTAGCAAGTTAAGAATGAGGAGTTGAACCAATTCCACTCCTACGTATGGCAATACCTAAAAGAGCACCGGTTTTAAGGGTGACTCTAGTGGAGCTTCTAGCACTGCATTTTAGTGAGAAAGTCACCCCAAGGATGGTTGCTCATGAGTGAAATCAATCACAGCTTTTTCCAGATTTCATCATAGCAGCAAAAATTTGCATCCACCATCTGCTGGAGGTAGAAATACTGAAGTATGCTCTTAGGGGTGCTGGCTGTTGATGGAAGGATAATGTCATAAGAAGCCTCTACAATGTGTCTCTGGTTTCACATCTGTGGATAGGGGAACACAAAACATTTGCTTCAGGGGAAATAATATTTTAGAGGTCAGGAAAATGCAGAAAATAATCTTTTACTCTGAAGCAGTTGGTCTTTACCAACAAGACTCAAGTCTTAAATATTTTGTTTGCAGCTACTGAATATGCTCTACTACACCTACGAGCGCTGTTAACTGGTGAACTGGTGATACTAGAAATTGGCATTGTTTTTCCTCAGGGATGCCCTTCAGATAAGTGCACTTTATTATTATTTTTATTGAATGGGGTCCTGGGTTTAAACAGTTATATATTACAAATGTTTTTTGTATACAAGTAAATATTTTTTTTAAAAAATAGGAATTTTTGGTTTTGTATAGCAAATGTTGGATGGGATCGATGATTAGATCAAATGAGGCATATTTACAGTGTGATTATACTGTGATTGCCTGTTCACTGGGGTTCTTTAAAAAAAAAATTTCCTGGTGTTTTTTCATCTTTTCTGTTATTTTGGGGTTGGAGTGTGTGCTTTCTTTGTGATTTTTCTCTTTATAGGACAGGTGATAGGAGGAGTGAGTTTGGTAGTGGTGTTCCTTGATCTGATTGAGAATGTCATTTCTTATGCTTTTTTAATTTTATGATTTGTTTACCATATGATATATTTGTGTATTTTTAATTTTCATTTTTTTAATACTGTACATTCTGAAGGGTATAAAGGGAGATTGTAAGTACTGAAATTCTCCCCAGGGTAATTTTATAATTGCACACATGAATAAAAAGGTAATGTGTGTCTGTTCCTCTGTAGGGTTTTTTAATCAAAAGTACACGAGTACTTCTGCTTGGAAAATTACCAAGAAAACCATGCACTAATTTAACACTGTTCTTTGACAAACACAAATATTTAGAGTTAATATGCATGCATATGGGTTAATTTTTGAAAAGTACGTGTGCAAATGCGAACATCTCTTCAAACCCATCCTGGAGAATGACTACTGTGTCCTAGCATACATAGAAAATGATTGCATCGAGTGTAGTCTGTTTGTCCCATGCTTGCCTAAATTTAGATACTGTTCCTGTCTTTACCATGCCCACCAGAAGGCTGTTTGATCCATCCATGGTGTATATGCATAAAGTATACCTACATATTGGGCAGTTTTATAAAAGTCCATTTTCATGGGGTTAAAAGCTCTATTTTACCTGGAAAAATGCTTTTGGAAAATTACCCTGTATAATTAAAGTCTATATCTTAAGTCAGGGATAGCACTGCCTTTGTTCTCTGCAAACCTGTGTGTGTGTGCCATCTGATATATGCCAGCCAGGGTAGAGGAAGACTGCAAGAGGGATGTTGTGTTGCCTTAAAAGGAGAGAAAGAACATTTCCAAGATGGTCCCTGGACACAGCTAAGAAGAGGAAGAGCTGCAGAAGACTGCCTCGAGAAAACAAATTGTTTAAGGAATCTAAAATTTGTTATGGCTTCAGAACTCAGACTGTGGTGTTTTATTTTAAGTTGGTTAGCTAAACTCATTCTGTCTACAAAAGATCAACAGGATACGGTATCTTTGCTTTGCCCCCTTGAATCTAAAAAGTCTGGTAATTTAACATTAGTGCTCATCTGGAATCAAGCTCCTGTGCAATGAGTGCTATAAGGATACCCAGGTAGCCTATTTACTAAACTGACAGATTGGGCAGGAAAGAAGTGACAAAGGTTTAGCTCAAATAGTGTGGTAGTGTGGCATGCGGTTGGAAGGAATGTTCCGTTAACACACAAGACAGCAGTTCAGGGGGAAAAATGTGATTTTATTCAGACCCAGTTTGTTAAACCTTCAGCCCTTCCTCCACCCCAGTTAAAGTTCCTACCTCTCTATGGCTTTCCTTGAAAGAACTCATGGGTCCATGGGCCTCCTTCCCTCTGCAGCTAGCTAGGTATTTAACCTCTTCCTATGAGCCACTCCCTCACAGTCCTGAACTCTGGGCTGCAGGGTTTCTTAAAGGGAGCCTGGTGATAAGCCCTCTGGAGAGGGACAGGCAACACTCTTCTATAGACTCCATAAGAAGATTTCTGTACCTTTGAGTCTTCACAGATCTTCCAAGGCTGAGAAAGGAAAACACAAGTTTTTTTCATTTTGACCAGCTGTAAGAAGTTACAGATATTGAGGAATTTATACCCGTGCTTTGAGTGACATGCATAACGACTATATATACAATGCATGAAGTTGGTTTGCTTTCTGCTTTAATTTGATAGCAAGATCTTCTCATTTACTTTGACCTACTAACATCAGCTTTGTGAGTGTATGCGATTTATTAAGATCCCTGCCACAGATACAACCATTCAGGAACTTGGAAAATATGAAGAGATTCAAGCACAAATAACTGCACAGATGGACTACAATTAAAACAGTTTCCAAGTTACCCAGTTCCAGGGGTGACATTTTTTTGCCAGTTCTGGTTTTAAATTTGCACTCCGGTTTCTGGGTTGCACCTCCCCCCCCTCGAATTATTATTCTTTCTCCAGGAACAAGCAGGTAGTCCCTGACTGTACCCATTGGAATCAGTGCTGTAGGTCCCATAATGCATCAGAATGAGATTATCAGAAATCCAGGACTGGCTTAAAATCTCAATCCTGGAACTGTTTAACGTAGCAACTCTATACTGCTATATACTGGTCTCCCTACGTCCACCCACTGACTGCAGTTAATGCAAAATGCAGCCACTAGATTGACTCGGGTACGAAGCAGACTAAGCACATCTCCCCAACTTTAATGGCATTGCATTGGTTGTTTAGTATTTAAGCCTTTAACATTTAAAACCCTCATATTATCTTTATTAGCATTTTAATATATTATGTAATACCATAACCGATAAAACACTGCATGGTTTAGGCCTATCATATCTCAGTTACTAAGATCTTCTAATAACAGTCTTTTGCAAGTCCCTTCACTACAAAAAAAGAGGTTAGACTGGTCCACACGTTCCCATATACTCTCAAGTTTCGTTGCAAACATTTGGAACTCTCCACCTACAGATACGTACTTTGATTAAAAATTGGTACATTTGGAACAATCATTAAAATGGCTATTTGAAAAAGCCTGTAAGGGTTAAATAGAGTGGAAAATGATCGCAATTTAGAGTAAAGTTTAGAAGACTTATGGGCTATTTACTAAGGTGTGCTAATGTTAACGCCCATTAATTCACCATGATGTGCATTATTTTAGCACAGGTCCCATGGTTATTCAATGGGAACTAGTTACTAATAACACGTTAACACTGAATTAATGCACATTATTAGCTCATCTTAATAACTAGCCCTTGTATGTACCATCTGCACATAGAAACAGCAAGCTTGTCTGGACAAACTTAAATGTCTGTTTCCCCACCAATACAATCTGTATAGAGTTATTCTCCCAGTGGCATCGGTTTGTGGGTATGGAAAGGCATGACAAGGAACATCTGGAGAGAGGTGGCTTAGAAGACACCGTCTGATTTATTTTCTCCTGATTTTTACATTTTTGCTTTTTTATGCTACTTATAACAGTTATGAGAACTGTTTTTCTAGTTGTGTTTTTCTAGGATACATATATAAAGATACATTTTAGAAAGGATGTCTGGCTGCAAAATGGGACATCCAAGTCAAAACATCTAATGTACAGCAGGAGGGGCAGCCAAGGTTGTAATCATTTGTAAGTGCCATGTAAAATTCAGTCTTCCTCCACCTTGAAAGATATGTGTCTGTTGCATAATAGCAAAAACAGGGACATACAGAGCTATGGGCTAGTCTTGTGCAAGAAGTTTCCACATATTAGAGACCTGAATGTGTTGTATATGTGCAACCTCAGAATGGAGGACACAGAAGTGCACACTGCCATATCACAGAACACGATCGTGAATCTCTCCCCTTTGCACGTTCTAGCCTACCATTTTTCAAAGGGGGATGTGCTGCAGCGCAGGAGCCTGGAGAAATGCTTGTTCTATATGTTGGCGGTTATCTTTGATGGAGCGAAGAGTATCAGAGGACTGAACAGGCATTTCCTCCTTCATCGTACTGTTACATGGCTGAAACAAGCATCTTTACTAATCCTGTTCGTGCACTATACTTCCCTTTGAAAATTGCTGAAGGAAACATACCCACAAATGTAAGTACCTTTTTCTTTTTACAGGCACTTTTTCCAACTAAATGGCATGCACAGTTTTGAAAATGTAAATTTACACACGGTCATTTCCCCCAGCCTACCTTGCCCTAGAACATCTCCACAAAAATTCAGGTTCAAGCACGCACACAGAAGATGATTTCAGAACTGGCTGCATAACTGGATGTTGCCAAAATGTGGAAAAAGCCATGCAAAGCAATGAGTGTCAGTGAAGCAATGCTGACTCCTGGTGACCCAGCAGACTCTAGGTTTTCTTGGTAAGATGTGATTGAAAGTAGATTGCCAAGACTTTCTTCCGAGGCAATGGAAGGTAAAGTAACTTGCCCAAGGCTACAAGGAGTGCCAGTTGACATTGAAAAGGTAGCAATTCTAAAAAAAGGAAAGTTCATATACTTTCGCTTCTAAAATCCCCACTTAAATGTGTGCAACCAGCAACAGCAGGCACATATGTATAAAGTAGCTACTCACCTGTAGCAGATGTTCTCCATGGACAGCAGGAATAAATCCTAATGTATGGGCAATGTCCCCAATGGAGCCCCATGCAGGAACGCTCCTCAGCTTCTATTGTAAGCTTTTGGGAGGTTCCACCGTGCCTGCATGCCTCCCTCCACCTGCCACAGCAGTGCCATTTTGATTCAGTCTGACAACATATCTGTAGCAAAAGACAACTCCTCGGGGAGGAAGGAGGGTTGTGAAGACTTATTCCTGCTGTCCATGGAGAACAACTGCTACAGGTGAGTAATTTCAGAGGACAGGAATTCAGCCATTCAAAGGGAGCCTTCATGAGCTGTGAAAGAACCACACTGAAGTCCCATGACACTGTGGAAGGCTTATAGGGAGGCTTCAAGAGAAGCAAGCCCCACTTAAAGGGAATAACTAAAGGCTGTACCAAGATGAACTTTCCCTCCACATCTCGATGATATGCTCCAATCGCACTGAGGTGGACCTTGATGGAGTTGGACTTAAGTCCAGACTTAGAGAGGTGTAGAAGATATTCAAGAAGTTTCTGTGTGGAACAGACAAAAGGATCTAGGGCCTGGCTCTCACACCAGATGGAAACGTCTTCCATTTGCAAAAGACTTTCTCGCATAGGCCCTTCTGGAGGCCAAAAGGATGTCGGTCACACAGGTTGACCTCAGAAAATATTAGCCTCTCAATATCCGTGCCATGAGGACCACGGACCAGATGTTGGGGTGCAACATCTTCCCATCATCCTGCATTATGAGATCAGGCATGTGGCCACACCGTAGCAGTTCCTGACTGGAAAGCTATGATAGGAGAGGGAACCATGGCTGTCTTGAGCTTTAGGAGGGTCTTTGCAATGAGAAGTACTGGAGGATAAGTGTACAGAACACCCTCCCCCCCCAGTGAAGAAGGAAAGCATCTGACGCTAGTCTGCTCTTTTATCTTACTCTGGAGCAGAACTGATCCACCTGGATATTCTGCGGGTGGCAAACAGTTCTATTGGGGGGCCCCACTCTCAAAATATCTGAGTCACAACCTTCCTATCCAGTGTCCACTCGTGCAGCTGGACGACTCTACTCAGCATGTCTTCCAGAATGTTTTGCTCATCTGGCAGTATGCGGCTCTGAAGTCCATCCCGTACGTGATGGGGAACTTCCACAATCTCACTGCTTCCCAACACAGGAGGCATGAACCCATTCCTCCCTGCTTGTAGTTGTAAAATATGGCGGATGATTGTCGGATTGAATCAGAATAATTTGGTTTGCACGTCGATCTCAGAAAGCCTTTAGAGCATTCGTCACTGCTCTTAGATCCAAGAAATTGATCTGATGAAGACTTTCTTGGATGGACAAGCTGCCCTGGGTGTGCAACTCATTGAGATGAGCTCCCCACCGCAGCTTGGATGCATTTTGTCATCAGAACTTTTTGGGGTGGAGCAATTTGGAAAGGAAGATCCTTGAGCAAATTTTGGTGGACTGTCCACCATTGTAATGACTGGACAAGAGGGACTATGACACACAGACAATCCCCGAGTTGACACGTGGCCTGGGTCCATTGAGTCCTCAGAGTCCACTGAACTTACTCATCTGGAGGTGTGCCAAGAGTGTGACATGCACTGTAGAGGCCATGTGGCCTAGTACAGTCAACATCTAGCGAGCTATCACCTGCTGACTCACTTGAGTTTCTCGCACCAGTGCTATCAATTTGTAAAGTCGGACATGTGGTAGAAAGGCTCTCGCATGAGTGATGTCAAGCAGAGCACCAATGAATTTCAAACATTGGGTGGACTGAAGGTAGTATTTGGGGTAATTTACCTCGAACCCTTTGCTGATTTTAAAGCATTGTGTTTCTCCTAGCACCGTTCAAACTGTTGCTTCTTGATCAATGTAAAGGTTGTAAAAGAGAACTATCAGATGTTCTGGTATACCCATGCTTCTTAATGCGGCCTAGAGTTTCTCATGGTTTACACAGTTAAAGGCCTTGCTGTAGTGAATGAAACACACATGGATATCCTTTTGGTATTCTTTTGTCTTTTCAAGCATCCATCATACATTCGCGATGATTTCTCTCGTTCCTCGCCCTTTCCTGAACCCTGCTTGCACATCAGGCAGTTCTCGTTCCAGGTATGGCTGTAGTCTCAGCTGAATAATCTTGAGTAGAATCTTGCTGGCATGTGGGATCAGAGCAAGTGTGTGATAATTTCTACAGCCAGTTGGGTCACCTTTCTTCAGTACTGGGTATAAACACAGATCTTTTCCAGCGAATTGGCCATGAATTTGTCTTCCAAATTTCTTGGCAGAGCCTTATAAGTTTGGTAACAGCTTCATCCGATTGCTGTACTACTTCAATGAAGAATGCCAATGCCCGGTACTTTGTTCTTTGATAAGACTTTCAAATCAGCAAAGGTGAATGACAAGGCTGCATACTTTCCCCCTACCTGTTTAATTTATATGCAGAACAAATCTTCAGAGCAGCAGGACTGTATGAAGACAACTGAGGTGGAAGACTCATCAACTGGCTGAAAGTGAAGACGATCTGAAACATTTGCTTCTCAAGATAAAGGAAAAAATTCACAAATCTATTTCCAACCCCCCGGGTCGACCTATTGTCACTTGCAGGGGCTCAATCCTTGAACCCCTTTCACAATTTTGTGATTTTTTTTAAGCAAGAAGCGGCTGAAGTGAAGTCCTTCATTAGAGAGTCCATGCATTTTTTGAGCCAACTGTCTGATATACCACAATCTATTCAGTCTTTTTGGTTGGTCACTTTAGATGGCACAGCATTGTATACAAACATAGATCAAGGTGAAGCTTTATTATTACTTGAAACATGTTTCCGATATGCCCCTACTTGTATTCCTAAGTCTTTTTTATAACAGCTCATGATATTAGTCCTCACCCAAAATTATTTCCTTTTTGATGGCAATTATTTTTTACAAACCTTTGGTATAGTTATGGGGGCAACAGTGGCCCCTTTTATAGCCACTTTTCATATATGGAGGAGAGGTTCATCTATCCATCCCCTTTGTTTTGACATGTGTGCCTATGGCGCAGATTTTTGGATGACATTTTTTTCTTGTGGATATCATCCCGTGAAATATTACACAAATTTCTGTTACGGCTTAACACCATCAAAACCAATCTACAATTTACTGCTCACATTCATTTTCAAACCATAGATTTTTTGTACATCACAATTTATAAAAGCCCGGAGGGTTTGGCCACCACCTTATTTCGGTTCAGAGGAATACTCTTTTGAAATATCAGAGCCACCATCCCGGATCCCTTCGTAGAGGCTTGCCATATGGTCAATTTTATGATTGCAACGTATTTGCTCCAAACTTGGGGAATTCCAGAAACATGCTTCCCATTTAAAAGATTGCTTGCTTTCAAGAGGTTATCCTCAAAGTGATTTAGAAGACTTATTTAAGAGCATGCTATACCTATAGAGAATGGCTCTTTTTGCACCCCTCTGAGAGCATGCTGAGGAATTTGATGACGCTTCTACTATGCACTAGAAACAGAGTCACTGGAGGACTCGAAACGTGCATGTCATGCGGTTGCTTTTTCCTTAGGATCAAGTTTTCATCTTATCCAACTGCCATTTCCCATAAGATAAGTACTTTTATTTTAATGAGTTTGAACCATAATTTGATTAAAATGGACATGTCTAGCTTTTGAAGTTGAGCAAACCACTCTCCTGATGGCATGCCGGACACAAATTAACAAGTTTTAAGAATGGTACACATATGGTGATTTTTTTCATTTTTTGGATTATTATACATCACCATTGGGAATTGCCATCAGTTATTGTCTCAAGATAAAGGAACAGTGTCTTAAAATAGGTCTGCACCTTAACGTTAAAAAGACGAGGATCCTGACAACTGGTAAAATCAATAAAGTCATCATTGATGGAGAAGAAATTGAAATAGTTGACAACTTAAACTTACTTGGATCAATAATCAATAAAGAAAAAACTAGCAGTCAAGAAATCAGACAATGTATTGCTCTTGGTAGAATGGCTATGAAGGACCTAGATAAGATTCTCAAAAGCAGAGATGTCTCTCTCCATACAAAGATTAGAGTTGTCACACCATGGTATTTTCAATAATATTGTATGGATGTGAAAGTTGGACACGGAAAAGAGAGACAGGAAGAAAACTGATGCCTTTGAATTATGATGCTAGTTACGAATACTGTTTATATCATGGACTGCCCAAAGAAAGCACAGTTACTTACCTGTAACAGGTGATCTCTGGGAACAGCAGGAATAAGTCTTCACATATGGGTATCGTCGGTACCGACGGAGCCTGCGCGGGAACGCTCCCCAGTGTACAAAAGGAAAGCTTTTGGGAACATCCCACAGCGCCTGCGCGCTGCCTTCCCGCCTTTCCTAACCACCTCTCTCCAGTTTGAGTTTTAAAGCTGAGACAAAGAGAGAGTGAGGAAAGGAAAGAAAGATAGAGAGATACAACTCCAAGGGGAGGTGG
The DNA here is from genome assembly GCA_033557465.1 of Ichthyophis bannanicus. Taxonomy (NCBI): domain Eukaryota; kingdom Metazoa; phylum Chordata; class Amphibia; order Gymnophiona; family Ichthyophiidae; genus Ichthyophis; species Ichthyophis bannanicus. The sequence goes on along the minus strand of CM066031.1, from coordinate 1,263,702,040 downwards.
GTGGGTTGTGAAAACTTATTCCTGCTGTTCCCAGAGATCACCTGTTACAGGTAAGTAACTGTGCTATCTCCAGGAACAAGCAGGAATGAGTCTTCACATATGGGGACTCCCCAGCTAGAGATACCTGGGAGATCACCCAGGTTGTGAGTCCCTGGGAAGGGCTCTACCTCCACCCATGAATCTCAGGCATCTAGCCAGGGATGGAGGGTAGGAGTTGGTTAGGTATGGAACAGGTGTTTGAGAACAGCCTGACCAAACAAGGCATCCCGGCGGGAGTCCTTGTCCAAACAGTAATGGGCTGTGAAGGTATGAACTGAGGCCCAGGTGGCCGCTCGACAGATCTGGTCGATGGACACAGAATTTAGATGAGCCATAGAGGCTGCCATGGCCCTCACATTGTGAGCTGTGACATGGCCCTCCAGAGAAAGGTTCTTACTCTGGTAGGCGAAAGAAATGCATTGAGCAATCCAATTGGATAGAGTTCTTTTAGAGACTGGAAGTCCTAAATGAGAGGGATCAAAAGCAACAAAGAGCTGAGAGGACTTTCTATGTTGCTGTGTCCTTTGTAAGTAAAAGGCAAGAGCTCTTTTACAATCCAGGGTATGAAGATTCCTCTCTGCACTTGAAGGATGAGGTCCTGGAAAAAAGACAGGTAAATAAACCTCCTGGTTCAGATGAAAAGGTGAGACCACTTTAGGCATAAAGTGTGGATTAGTCCTGGGGACTACCTTGTCATGATGGAACCTGGTATAAGAAGGATTAGCCACCAAGGCTTGCAGCTCACTGATGCGGCGAGCTGAAGTGACTGCAATGAGAAAAATAACCTTCCAGGAAAGGAATTTCAAGGAGGTAGTGGCTAAGGGTTCAAAGGGTGGCTGCATAAGCTGGCCAAGAACCAGATTCAAGTCCCATGCCACTGGAGGTGGTTTGATGGGAGGTTTAGTTAAAAGAAGGCCTCTCATGAATCTTGCTATAAGAGGATGAAAGGAAATAGGCTGTCCATTGAGAGATTTAAGGGATGCTGCAATAGCACTCAAATGGACTCTTACTGAATTTGTTTTAAGGCCTGCATGGGATAAATGCAGCAAATACTCTAGTAAAGAATTCAGAGGTATTGCAAGAGGGTTAAGACCCTTCTCTGCACACCAAATGGTAAACCTTTTCCATTTAAAAGCATAGGAACGTCTAGTGGAAGGCTTTCTGGAAGCATGAAGGATATCCTTCACTTGCTGAGAAAGATGGAAATCTTGAAGGTCTAGGCCTTCAGCAACCAGGCTCTGAGGTGAAGAGACTGGGGATTTGGGTGCCACAACGTTCCCTCCTCCTGGGACAGGAGGTCTGGAGCAGATCCCAAGTCCAGGGAGGGAGCTTGAGAGAGATGCAGAAGTAGAGGGTACCACACTTGGTGAGGCCAATGTGGTGCTATGAGGATCATAGACCCCTTGTCTCTCTGAAGTTTGAAGAGTGTCTTGGGAATTAGGGGAATGGGTGGAAAGGCATAGAGGAAGTCTTGCCCCCAGTGGAGGAGGAAGGCATCCCTGGCCTGAACTCCCTGACACGGAATTCTGGAACAGAACCGGGGAAGTCTGGCATTCCACGGACTTGCAAACAAGTCTATGTCTGGGGTTCCCCAAATTCGAAAAATCCTGACTATCTGGTCTCCATGGAGGGACCATTCGTGTGGAAGCAGAACTCAACTGAGTCTGTCTGCCCAAGAGTTTTGAACCCCTGGAAGATACACTGCCATGAGATGGATTTGATGCTCTCTGGCGAAGGCCCACAATCTCAGAGCTTCGTTGCAAAGTGACAGAGAGCCAGTCCCCCCCTGCTTGTTCACGTAGAACATGGCTACTTGGTTGTCCGTGTGGATGAGGACTGTCTTGTAGCTGAGCAGGGTGTGAAAGACTCTGAGAGCCAGAAAGATTGCTCTGAGCTCTAAGAGGTTGATATGTAGAGATGCCTCCTGTGGAGACCAGATGCCTTGGGTGGAGAGGTCTTGTAGATGAGCTCCCCAACCCTTTGGAGAGGCATCTGTTGTAAGGGTTGCTTTGCGTAGCAACTGTTGAAAGGGGGACCCCCGCAACAGATTTTGAGTGGACTTCCACCACTGGAGGGACCAAAAAAGGCGACTGGAGGTTGCTATTTTGTCTGACAGGCATCCTGATGCCTGGGTCCATTGGGTGGATAGAGTCCACTGAGCTGCCCTCATGTGCAGGCGAGCATAGGGGACCACATGCACGGTGAATGCCATGTGGCCTAACAGTTGTAACATCTCTCGAGCAGTTAAATGGGACTTTAACTGAATCTGGGAGGCTAACTGCACCAAAAGTAGGCAACGGGCCTGGGGAAGATAGGCCCTTGCAGTGGTGGTATCCAGTAAGGCCCCTATGAACTCCAGAGATTGAGTAGGGGTGAGATGAGATTTTGGGATGTTTATTACAAGTCCCAGATATTGAAGGATACGCCTTGTGCAGGCCAGGGAAGCCTGGACTTCTGAATGGGATGGAGCTCGGATGAGCCAGTCGTCCAGATATGGGAATACAAATATCCCTAGAGTGCGTAGAAATGCAGCAACTACTGCCATGCATTTTGTGAACACCCTTGGTGCAGAGGCCAGACCAAAGGGAAGCACCCTGTATTGACAGTGCTTTCCTTGGAAAAGGAACCAAAGGAACCTTCTGTGTGTTGGATGGATGAGGACATGGGTGTACGCATCCTTGAGATCTAGAGAACAAAGCCAGTCCTGACTCTGGAGGTATGGAAGGAGAGTACCGAGAGAAGTCATCTTGAATTTCTCCTTGCATAGAAACTTGTTCAATTCTCTGAGATCTAATATGGGTCTGTAGCCCCCTGTTTTCTTTGGGATGAGAAAGTAGGGGGAGTAGAACCCTGAGCCCTGTTGAAGAAGGGGTACTTCTTCTACTGCCCCTTGGGCAAGAAGGGTAGCAATTTCCTGACCCAGAAGGTCGAGGAGAGATGTTGGAGAATTGAACTGTCTCACCATGGTGTGAGGGGGAAGGTTTAGGAAATGAAGCTTGTAGCCCTCCTTTATGATGGAGAGGGTCCATTGTTCTGCTGTGATTTGTTCCCATCTGGGAGCAAAGTGAGCTAACCTTCCTGGAATGGTGAGAGGCTCTGGATGTTCTAGAGCCAGAAAGGCTAAGTTCTCTAGTTGTAAGTCAAAGGCCCTGAGGAGACTGAGGCTGTTGGGCTGTAGCAGTCCTAGGAGCCTTAGGCTTGGCCTGTTTCGGTTGTTGCTGTCTCTTTGTAGCAAAACGACCTGCAGAAGAGGCCTGCTGACCATAAGCAGAATAGTATCTGCCTTTTTTGGGGAAAAAAACCCTTTTTGAACAACCTTTTCTTAAAAGGAGCAGAAGTAGACTTTGAAAGTCTATCTAAAGTTGAATTTTCAGCATCCATCTGGGTGGCCTTTGCTTGCCAATCCTTGCCAAAAAGGTTTTCACCTGTACAAAGAAGGTTACCTAGGCCATCTTGAACCCAGGGTTCCAAATCAGAAGCCTGTAACCAAGCAACTCTACGTGCACCTATGGCAATAGCCGAGGCTCTGCTGGCACCTTCAAAGGAGTCAAAGGCTGCACGGTTGGAAAACTTGGAAACATCCTGAGGATGTTTGAGCCAGGTGAGAAACTCTTCCCTTTTATCTTCTGAAATAAAAGGAGATAAAGTTTGCAGGTGATCTGTAATCTCTTTAAGAAACATCCCCATATAGAGACTATAGGAGTTCTAGGGTTCTGCATTCTCTTCCTGGAGGAGTAGAAGAGTGCCTTTTTGTACTCTTTATCTTCTTCATAGCAGACTCCACCACAATAGAGTGGTGAGGAAGCTGAGTCTTATGAAAGCCAGGACAAGGAAGAACACGATACATGGTGTCCAACCTGCGAGAATGAGGGGAAATGGTGAGAGGAGTCTCCATATGCCCAACGTGTGATCATAAAGAATTTCATGTATTGGTAAAGTGGCTGCCTCCTTAGGAGCCTTAGGATATTGTAAAATATCTAATTTTTGGCTCTAGGCTCTGTTTCAGGGGCCACTGAGATGGAAAGGCCCCTGGCCACTTCCCTAATGAAATCCTGAAAAGACAAATCTTCTGGAGGAGACATTCTCCTTTTTGGAGAAGAGGACTCCTGAGGATGGATCACCGATGCTTTGACAGAGACCTCTGATTCATCAGAGTCCTCAGAGGAATCGAAGTATCGCCTGTCTGGATGCTCTTGCAGAGCCCGATACGCGTACCGGGTGGTATCGACATCGGGAGTGATCGGTACCGATTCGGTACCGATGGGCATCACAGAACAGTGTACCGCTGCAGTCGACACCGAAGCGGATGTCGATGCAATCGGTACCGGCACCAGAACCGATGTCAGTGTCGGTACCGGCAACGGAGTTTGTTGCGGTACCGAAGGCATCGCAGCTTGTATGAATGCCGTGATAGCACGCTGCATGGTCAGGATATTCTGATCCATCGACGCAACCAATGTCTGGATGTCGGTACCAGTGGGACCCACCGGTACCCCAGAACATGGCAACAGGTGATCGGTCGAGGCCGAGCCATCGATGTCAACCTGTGACCCCATAGAAAAAGCTTTGGAAGCCGGAGCCTCCCGCCAGGGTAACTTTGCCGGTGCGGATTCCTCGAGGGCAAGCCCGGAGGCATCTCGATACTTAGAGGGAGATTTACCCTTCGAGGACCGGCTGGATTTGAGTTTGGTTACCTGAGATCCATGCGAGGAAGAAGAAGCCCTGGAAGACGTCGATGCAACCGAAGCTGCATCCGAGGGAAACAGGGTACTGAGCTTAGCTGCTCGATTCTGTAGACCTCTTTTAGACATCATGGAACAGGACTCACAATCCGCAATGGAGTGGTCAGGACCTAAACATTTTAGACACCATTCATGGGTGTCGGCGACAGAAATAGTGCTGCTGCACTTCGTGCATTTTTTAAACCCAGAGGCGGGCTTTTCCATGAGGAAAAATTTCCTAGGCCTAAGGCCAAAGAAGAAAATGCACCAAAGTGAGAAAACAGTAGGTTTTGTTTTGGGTTTTTTTTAGAATAAAGAAAGAAAAGACCGGCGGTACCGGTCCAGCGTCGAGAAGGCAGACGCACGACCAAAGAAATAAAATAAAGAAATTCTTCAGCGGTGACAGGAACATGACCTGCTGGCTCCGCGGAAAAGAAGAACTGGAGAGAGGCGGTTAGGAAAGGCGGGAAGGCAGCGCGCAGGCGCTGTGGGATGTTCCCAAAAGCTTTCCTTTTGGACGCTGGGGAGCGGTCTTGCGCAGGCTCCATCGGTACCGACGATACCCATATGTGAAGACTCATTCCTGCTTGTTCCTGGAGATCAAATCAGTCAGTACTAGAGAAGATCAAACCTAAGCTTTCCTTAGAAGCTCAGATGACAAGACTTTGACTTTAATACTTTGGACACATCATGCAAAAAAGAGAGATCATTGGAGAAAGACATACTTGGCAAGGTAGATGGTCACCGTAAAAGAGGAAGGCCGGCATGGATTGATACAATAATAGCAGCTATGTATACCACTCTATCAACAATGAGCCACTTGGCTGAAGACCGAACAAAGTTTAGGTCAACTATCCACAGGGTTGCTAGGAGTCGACACTGACTCAACGGCACTTAACAACCACCACCACCACAACCACAACCATGAACCCTAGTATTTTCAACACCGGAATGGTGAAATGTATTGATTCTTGGACTCCTTCCAGAGTGGCACTCTTGATCAGCCAATTGTCCAGTTAGTGTGCTGTTTATCTATCTGTACCATTGTTAGTCTGCTATGTATTTATCTGTAATCTTGTCTAGCTTTCTCCATTCCTACCTGTCTCCTGCTTACCCTCATAACTTATATCCCTCCCTCCTTCCCCTCTACCTACCCACTCCATGGCGTTCAGCCTCTTATAGCCATCCTCTGCTCGTTGCTACACTTAGTCATAGATGTACCTAGTCCCCTCTCCCACCTAACCTCATGTCTTCTGACATCTGTTCTCTTCATCTCTCTGTTCTATGGCTCCTTATCACTTTCTCTTCCTATTCCTCATACTTCCTAATTGTCTCCCCTCCTATCAACCCCTTCAAGCCCCCCCTTGTCTCCCCTTTACTATCCTCATTTCCCCCAGCATCCTATCCTCTAGACTGTCAACAGCTCTTGAGCTTCACCACTTTCTCCCTCTCATTAAGACATCTCCTTTCTCTCTGAAACAACCTCACTCTTCTAACTGCTGTGCTGTCTCCTCTCTACCCCTACACTCCTCTACTCCTTCTTCTTCTCTCATCCAGAATATCAACCACAACCCTGCCCCCCCCCCTAGCTTTTTGTCCCACTCCTAGAATAGACCCTCACACAACAGCTCAAATCTTATTCATGTCCCTCTCCTTTTCTCATGCGCCTTGTGGAATGCACACTCCATCTCAAATAAACTTGCCTTTACTCATGATCTATCTTTAATGTTCTCTATTTCCTTGCTCTAACTGAGATCTGGCTCCTCCCTGATGACTCTGCTACAGTCGCTGCTCTCTGTCATGACAGCTATCAATTCTCCCACACGTCTCGTCCCACTGGCCATGGTGGTAGTGTTGGGCTTTTACTCTCTTCTTCCTGTCAATTTCAATCCCTTCTTCTGCCTCAGTCTCACTCCTTTCCCTCCTTTGAGGTCCACTCCATCCGACTTTTTACTCCACTACCTGTTATTTATTGACCTCCTGATAAGTCCACCTCTACCTTTCTCTCTGACTTTGACTCATGGCTTTCCTTCTTTCTGGATTCTCTTCCCCCTCCCTTATTCTCGGGGATTTTAACATTCACATTGATAACCCCTCTGACTCTTATGCTTTAAAAGCTCCTCTCCCTTACCTGATCATTCAATCTCCAGCTTTGCTCTACTGCCCCTATTCACTAGCAAGGTGGTGAATAGGGGCAGTAGAGCCTCAGCCTTATATTTTTTTCTAATTGTTTACCCTCAAACTTCTGTACCTCACCTCTTCCCTTATCAGACCATCACCTGCTAAAGCTTCACTCTTCATCACTTACAGCTTCAACCTTGCCCTGTCTCCTCCAACCTCTTTAGAAATATTCATGCTATTAGGTCTGGAGGGTGGGGGAGGGGGAGGCAATAAGCTTACGGGGGGGGAAGGGGGGGAAAAGAATGGGGGTGGGTGAGGTGGATGATATACGCGTTGGAATGAGGTACAGATGGCAAATATCAATATAAACAATTCCGTAAGTTGGGGGGGGGGTGAATTTTCTGAGTCTGCAGCGTTATATGTTACATCCCGGGGAAAAGGTGTAAGGGGCAGTTAAATTGTTATGGGATAAAAGGTTGTGTTATGCTGTTATTGAATACCATATTATTTGAAGCCTTTTAAGGGGTTGATATTGCAGATGCTAGCTATCGAATGTCTAGATGATGTTATGATGTGACATTTCTGTATGGTTATGTGAAGGAATTGTTGACAATAAAAAAGTTAAATACAAAAAAAAAAGAAATATTCATGCTATTGACCGGTTGGCTCTCCCCTCCACTGTCGCATCACCTCTTTCCTCCACTATGTCCTTTAAGTCTATAGATGATGCAGTAGCTTTCTATAAACGCTGCACTCTCCTCTACTTTGGATGCTCTTGCTCTACCCATGCCACATCCTATGAGGCGTACTATACCTCAAACCCTGGTTGTTTTCCATTACCTGCAATCTTCGTTCCCACGCCCGCTTAGCTGAGCATGCATGGCTCTAATACCACACCCTTGTGGACTTTCTATATTTCAAATTCATGCTTCTCTCTTTCCAGGCAGCCATAGCACTTGCCAAACAAGACTACTATGTCCATCTGACTAACTCTCTTGCCTCTGACCCTCAGTCTTTTTACAACTCTCAGCTTTCCACCTCCACCTCCAACTCCTCCTTCCATTTCTGCCCAGATCTGGCTGACTACTTCCATGACAAAATCCACAAGAGCACATTCCAATTCTACATGAGGTCAGCTACTTCCCCTCCTCCCCCTCTTCACTCCCAACTTTCCTCTCCTACCTCTGATACCCTTTCTTCCTTTTCTATGATCTCAGAGGAGGAACCCACTCACCTTCTTTCCCAAACTCACTCACTATCGACCCATCTCCCTCCTCCCCTTTGTTCTAAACTACTTTAATGTGTGGTTCACTGCTGATGCCTCGACTTTCTCTCCTCTCAAGCCCTTCTTGATCCTCTACAGACAAGCTTTCATCCTTTACATTCTACCAAAATGGCTCTTGCCAAAGTCTCAAGTGACCTGTTCCTGGCAAAATCCAAGGGCCTTTACTCAATCCTCAATCCTCATTCCTCTTTTCCCTTCTGCTGCTTTTGACACTGCTGACCACAACCTATTCCTTGATACCTTGTCCTCGCTTGGTTTTAAGGACTCTGTGCTATCCTGGGTCTCTTCTTATCTTTCCCATCACTCTTTCAATGTTTGTTCTGGTGGATCCCTCCTCTACTGCTATTCCGCTCTCAGTTGGTGTACCCCACGGATCTGTCTTGGGTCCACTCCTTTTCTCCCTCTATACCCAGTCCCTTTGTGCACTCATCTCTTCCCATGGCTTTCAGTACCATCTTTACGCTTATAACTTTCAAATCTACCTCTCTGCACCTGAAATCTCTCTGGAAATCCAGGCCAGGATTTCTGCCTGCCTTTCTGACATTGCTGCTTGAATGTCTCACCGCTGTTTGAAACTGAATATGGTCAAAACTGAGCTTCGTATTTTCCCCCCTACCCTCCTCTCCCTTTCCTCCTTTCTCAGACTCTGTGGATAACTTTCTACTCCTTGCTGTCTCTTCAGCTCGTAAACTTGGAGTCATCTTCGACTCCTCGCCCTCCTTCTCCACACACATCCAACTGATAGCTAAAACCTGCCCTTTCTTTCTCTACATCAACAAAATTCACCACTCTTTTCTGAACACACTACAGATGACACTTAACCACTCCTTGGTCACCTCCCAGAAACTGAGCGATGTTTAAAGCCGCTCAGGAGTATGCAATAAGCTTTGCCAACTCCTCCCATCTGAAGACCCTGGTTCTATTTGGTTCCTCTTCAGGAGGGATCTCTCCCTCCTCCAGCTCCGGTGCTGTTGATCCCCCCCCCCCCACCCCAGGTCTGAAGGTTCCTCTCTAAGGGGTCTTCTGATCCCCTCAAATGGAAGCTTGCTCATCCCACGGCTCTGCCTCTAGCCTACATTGTTTGGGCACAGGTTCCCCCAGTTCTAGCCCAGTGCCTTGCTGGGGGTAAAATAAGTTGTCTCCTGATTGTCCAGAACTACCTCTCTGACCAGGACTGTCCCCCAACTCCTGCTTCAAGCAGTAAGCCTGGTAAAGTTAAAGGATGAAATCTGCAGAAAAGTGCACCACTGAAGACCCTGGAATGGATAAATCCAGCACTGATGGAGCAGCAGAGGAAGCAGGAACCAAATCCTGCCTTCCCTCAGCAGTGGGCAAGGAAATGATGGATGGAGATAAGATGGCTGTGGTTCCCGCCAAAACTGCAGGAACCTGTTGCTGACTAGGAATTGGCCCCGATGCAGGATGAGTTCCCAACTTGACTCCCACTGTCACTAAAGCACTTTCCATTACTGCTCGGCTGCCTGTCCCTCATTCTCACATGTGTGCAGAACCCGGCTGCCGACATTGACCTCCGTCGGCTCCCACACGCGACACAGCAAACTTTCTTCGACACTGCCGAAATGGGTGGGAAAGAAACAAACTCGGATGGCTCCAAAAATAACAAAATGAAAGTGAAATAAAAGTAACTCACTGTGTAGGGCTGAGGTAGCTGACACTCAGAGCCTGCAGGTAGAGGAAACTGCTGCTGCTTAAAAAACTGCTATAGTGCAAGTGACTGACTTATCCTGCTGTTTTTTGTTTGTTTGTTTGTTTTTAAGTACAACTGCTACTGCCCCCAATGAAACCAAATTATAGCCACCTCAAATCACCTTCTCTGAAGCTTGTTGCTCAGCTGGGGGCAGGGACCCAGATCATCAGGTAATGCATCCCCCAGAAAAAAAACCTGGCTGACTCAATGGCCCGGTTTAAATAGAGAGGTCCCAGTCTCTGAACTCTTCACTGTTCCAATCTTTTCTCAAGCTGTTTCTCTTTTTCTTTTTTATCTATATAAGCCAACAGGGCTACTTGGTCTAAAACAGAAAAGGGTTATTAATCTCTAAAATTCCTATTTTCTTTCCTTAATTTGTCTTTTCAGTGGAGCCCAGACTGCACAAAAGCTCCTCGCCAGCTGCTGAAGACTGAGAATACTGGTCTTGGAGGTGGAGCACAGAGCCCTTTCTAAGGTGACAATGGCATGCTCAGTCTCCAGCTGGTAGATGCGTGGAATAGTCTCCCAGTGGAGGTAGAAGAGACAAGGAGAATATCTGAATTCAAGAATACATGGGACAAACACAGATCATCTCTAAAAGAAAAAAGGGGATTATTGTAGTTAATATGGAAGGGCAGACTAAATAGAAACATGACAGCAGAAAAAGACCACATGGCCTGTGTCTAGACTGAACTGGAGGGATAAGGAAACTGTATTTATGCCTGCTCCAAAAGTAGGTGTAATATACACATCTGTCTTTCCCAGGTTACACAAGTATACTTTGCATTTTTACTTTTACAAAATGCAAATTCCAAAGTTCACCCATCTCTGCCCTAGGGATGCCTACTTTATATACATATGAAAGTATATGAGATATCACTCCTGCATAAGCTTTTATACATGTAAATGGTGGTAAATTTTACATGACCAGCTTTTTACATATAAAACTGTCTTGTCAGAAATAAAAAGGTCAACACTGAGGGTTATGCAGTCTTTAGAGTACATACTGGGAAACCAGTGAAGGACAGACTAAGCCAGTTATGTAAATTTTGAGTTTTAAACATTCAGAATTAGTACGATGTTCAATGCCCAGGTAAGTGGGATTTGGATCACCTTCAATGAGCATCATGTTTGAATGCCTGTAGAAATTAGCATATCTAGTTGGCACAGATGAGGGCGGCATTCCAAGATGGTGAATGAACGCTGGTGAGCAGCATCTGGATGGGAAAGCACAAGGGAAAGTCTAAGGTGAAGGCCCCAGCGCAGCCTGGACCTTCCCCCCACTATTGCTGTTCTATCTATTCTTCCCTATCTGACATGCCAGGGCATGCAAGATAGTGCCTCTGGAGTGCAGCCATTGAAAACTGCCCAATGCAGGGTGCACGGGTTGGTCTTCTGGCTCTGACATGTCCTTCAGCCCAGAGCAGCAGGTCCTCCCCGCGCAGCTTCAGGCTTCCTTATCATTCTTTGGCCAGACTGGCAAGTTGAACACCGATGTAGTGAGTGGCTTGCTGCCTCAAGGTGGGCCAACTCTGCCGGTGTAGGAGCTGCTTTGTTAGACCAACAGGCAGCTGCTGGAGTTAGGGACGGTTTTCAGAACAGAACCAGGCTCTGTTTGAAGCTGCAGCCGTGGTACAGATCACTGACTCTTTGTTAAAGCTTCTTCTTTGGATCAACGTGTAAGAAAAGTTCAGGAAGTAGTACAGGGGTTGAAGTTGTGTGTTCCTTGTTGTGAAGGACAATTGCTCAAAATTACTAGTTCAGAGGCACTTTTAGTAAAAGATAGCCACCTTTTGCGCAGTAAGGTGGAAGAATTGGAGAATAATGCCAGGCAGTCTAATATTAGGGCAATTAATTTTCCTAAGGTGCCTTTAACTTCTCCACGAGATATGCTTAAACGCTATTTGGTGGAAATTTTTGAAAGTTCCCCTGATACTATCCCTCACAATTCCAAAATATATTATTTACCCACTGGAAAAGTCCATCAGGAACAGTCATAGGTTCATGCTGTCTCTATGGACGCTCTTGATATTTCCGCTGTTTTAGAGGCTTTGGACTCTGATATTGCAAGACCTGCGACACTGTTAGTGACTTCTACTATTTCATCGGATCAAGACTGGCTCATGTGATTCTTTTTTCATCATAAAGATGATTTATTTCTTGTTCATAAAATTCGGATGTACCCAGGTGTCTCAAGGGAAATACAGAGGCGGAAAAGAGAGTTCCTGCTGCAGAGGCCTGGTGTTTTGCAGCTTGGAGCTCTGTTCTTCGAGGTTTCCACAAACACAAAACCCAGTCAAATTTAACCAGCGGAATAAAACACCGTAATTGTACCAAACAAATATTTTTTTGTCGGAATAGTCAGCTAAGTGAAGAGGAAGTTTCCTCACACATTCGTGACCTGTCCATTTTAATCAAAGCAATAACTTTATATCAACATTTGTCGTGACTGTAAAATACTTTTTTCACGAAAACAGCATTATTACTTAGCTGTATATTAGATTCACGAGGGCTGCTCCAAATACCACAGTCAGCAGTATCTCAAACGACGTGTCACGTTTCGGGGATCACTCATTAATTCCCCTGCTTCAGGTCAAAGCTCCACTCGATAAGAATACAGCCATGTAAACCATGTTTAAAAAAACCACGGTTTTTATACTCAGGAGAACGCCAACGGTTGCTGAGCTGTTTCAACCACTCCCATCAACCACCCCCATCTTCTGAGACTCCACTTGTGCTGTAAACTGAATATTTTCTTTGAAAGAATTCAAAGATCTCACAAAAGATTCAAGGTCATCCCGTGTACCTGGCCACAAAAAGAAAATGTTATCAAGAAACCTCCTCCAGAAAGGAACTTTGGAAAACAGCGGATGAAAATAAATATATGAATCTTCAAACCAAGCCATATAGATGGCAGCTATGGAGGGAGCCACAGTAGCCCCCATAGCTATACCCAAGATCTGAAGATAAAAATGTTGCTGGTATAACAAATAATTGTTGTTTAATACCAAATCCAACTGATCAAGGACAAAACCCTTAGGGATACGTTCCGGCAAGGACAGTGGATGATGTAATAAACCAGCTAGCACCTCTTTCTGATCAACGTTAGTATACAATGATTGAACATCCAAAGAAACCATGAAAGAAACCATGAAAGAAACCATCAAAGAAAATATTCAGTTTACAGCACAAGTGGAGTCTCAGAAGATTTAATTTCTTGATATAACTATTGAGTTATCTTCAGCTGGTTTTTCGACATCTCTCTACCGAAAATCGGTTCAGAGAAATACCTTGTTGCGCTATGAGAGTTTCCATCCTCCTGCGTTAAAGAAAGGTTTACCATTTGGTCAGTTCTTACGCCTTCGGCATAAATGCACCAAGTTGTCTGAATTTAAATTATATGCCGAAGATTTAAGTCTTTGTCTGCTATCAAGGGGTTACCCTAGCAAAGTAATTACTTCTGCATATAAAAGGGCCTGCTTTACCCATAGAGAGTGGCTTCTGGCATCTCGGCCTAGGGAATTACCGTGTGAGGACCACAAAGAAACAATTACGGGTATATTCCCCTATATGCGTGGGACTTTAGCTGTTACACGACTTGTTCAGAAATTTTGGCCAATCTTGGCATTACATCCTTGTTTTAGAAAGCGGTTGCAGATTGCTTAGTCCCGCATGTCTAATTTGCGGGATTTGGTGGTCAAAACCACAACACTGTTGGACCGCCCCCCAAGCTCTCATGTACAAGCGGGGCATTTTCCGTGTGGTTCCTGCAACTTCTGTTCAACAACAATATCGGGTTTAACCTGGTTGGATTCTCATACCCAAAAGATATACTCGACCCGTTGGCACACTTGTTGTACTTCAACATTTGTGGTATATTTAACTGTATACCCTTGTGGTCTTTACTATATGGGTCGGACGTCAAGATCCCTTAAATTATGTTTGGGAGAACATGCTTCGAGACTTCGCACAAAAGCTTTGACAGCCCCACTGGTGGACCACTGTCTGAGCTTGTCACATACTTTTGAAGCACTTCATTGGCGTGTGCTTGACTTTGTACCACCTAACCCATGGGGAGGTGATCGGGTTCAAGTTCTGCAGAATTTGGAACAACATTGGATCTTTAGGTTAAACTCGGTTCATCCAACGGGATTGAATATGCAGGTGGATTGGCACACCATTTCATAGCGCCTCTATACTGGGGCGATCATTCAGCTTCTCGATTTGGTGGAGGTGCCTGCTCAGTGGTCCCTCCTCTGTTGGTTTGGATTGGCTCCTCTGAGTTGAACCCGCCTTGATGGGGGTGGTTGAAACAGCTCAGCAACCGTTGGCGTTCTCCTGAGTATAAAAACCGCGGTTTTTTTAAACATGGTTTACATGGCTGTATTCTTATTGAGTGGCCTGAAGCAGGGTAATTACACGTCGTGACACGTCGTTTGAGATACTGCTGACTGTGGTATTTGGAGCAGCCCTCGTGAATCTAATATACAGCTAAGTAATAATGCTGTTTTTGTGAAAAAAGTATTTTACAATCACGACAAATGTTGATATAAAGTTATTGCTTTGATTAAAATGGACAGGTCACGAATGTGCAAGGAAACTTCCTCTTCACTTAGCTGACTATTCCGACAAAAAAATATTTGTTTGGTACAATTAAGGTGTTTTATTCCGCTGGTTAAATTTGACTGGGTTTTGTTTTTGTGGTGATATTTTTCTAACCTGGCTGAGGGTATCTATTTTTTTGAGTTCTTTGAGGTTTCCATGCAAATGTTTTGTTAAGTATAAATCTGTTAGATATGTATTTACATATCCTGTTCAACTAACCTCTTGTTTCAGCCCAACAGGCCTTATCTAGCTCTATCATAGGACTGACCCATATATTATATGTTTGTTTACCACCTACAGCTTTCATTCTCTTTTTTTCAGATTGATCTTGCATGATTATTTTCCATGTTTATTATGACTGGGATTGCCCCCCTCTTTGTTGTGGGCTGGTGTCCTTATTGATGTATTGTGTTCCTTTGTATTTTGCATTATTTATTTTTCTGCCATGCTGGACCTTTTCTGTACAAGTACTGTTACTTGAGAAAATTATAAAATTCATTAAAGACAAAATTTAAAAAAATTGGCATATCTAAACACAAAAAGTTAAGGAAAAATGGTTATTTTCCAACTACTATGAAATTTATAGTATTATTTCCGTTTACTTTAAACTATGGAATTTGATAGTTTTGACCAAGGTTGACATCTAGACCAGGTACTGCAATGTTAATACACATTGCAATCCTCAGTTCACTGCTTTTGTTTGCTATACTGTATTCAAGTCTCTAGCTTGCTCCAGCGTGTGAAAATAGACAAGTGAAAAAAAAAAGCTCGAAGAAACTACAGAAAACCCAAAGCAATGGCAAATGATGAAAAACCACAGTATGACAAGATGATCACGGGAATGATTACACAAAGCTTGGTTTGGGGAGACAGAGAGCGATGTAGTACTATCATTCCACAAAAGTCTTATTTAACTAATCAACTTTGTTGAAAATTCCTCCATTCCATCCAGTTAATTCACAATATAAATTACATATTTTTTAAAGCATATTAATTATTTTTTTTCTTTTTGGGTTCCTCACATGTGTGATTTAACTTTTTGTAATAATGATTTGGAGAGCTTACAGAGTAACATTCAGGTTAAAATCCAACCATAGGTGGTAAAAAAAACTATAATATAAGTGATAGATGAAAGATGGGGCTACCAACATTTTATATAGTCACACATTACCTCTCCGGCTTTTGCACACTCTTTAGTTCCTCTATGAAGGGCGGCCCAGGTATCCTCATACCTAGCAAGAAAAAAAAGAGAGACTGCAATTGATTCTTCCTAATACATACGAAATGCTGGTTTCAAGCATATCTAACAGTAATTATTTATGTAAATTCATTATTGCTAACTCCAGTTTTTAAAAAATCCTATTCGAAGAGGTAAGGGAATCAATTTGATGGGAGAAGCGTTCTAAACTGTAAGCAGCACATAATCATGATTTCTCATTCTATTATTCCAGTTATTTGTCTTTTATACCCACTTTGCACAATGGGTGAATCTATTCATACAGGTGGTTAACAAATCCTAATAAATTAATGACTCTACTCTCACATACCATCCCTCTATGACTTGTGCGCGAGAAGACAGAAGATTGAGAGGATTCTTGGACACTAGTACCAGTTTTTCTATGAATTCCCTAACCAGGACAGTTGCTGAGATGGCTAGATTATAGAGGGAGTAGGCTGGCCTAATCTTGCCGGGGGGGGGGGGGGGAAGGAACTCTGGTATTAAAAATAAAGCCAGTGGTGCCTCAGTATAGAAAGCCTCTGTTGTAAACAATAAACAGATTATGGGCAGATTTCAGTATAGCTTGGAAGCACGTGTGGAGTCCAAAAGGAAAAAAAAAGTTAATTTTATGTAGCCCTATATATTCTTGCCAAGGCCAGCGCCAGTATAAGGCTAAATAGACTGTTACCTAGAACGCTGGTATCCCAAAGATGCCCCATTGCCACCAGGGCTGGTGCTACCCAGTAAGCACAGCAGGGGAGGCACCGGTAATAAGGTGAACAGAAATCACAACAGCCTGTCCCACACAGGGTCCGAGCCGCCCTTTGCCCTTGCTGCCACTTTAAAGGGTGAGCATTCTCCTTTGCTCCCACGGCTGTACTGCTTTAAGAGCCGCAGGACCGCAGTATTTCTAAAGTTAGTACAAGCATTTCCTGTTTCTCACAAGGAACAGGAAATGCTTGTACTAACTTTAGAGATGCCTCGGCTTTAAAAGCAAAAAAAAATAGTCACCAAAGAACCAGGTTGTCCCTCCAAAAAATGATATGCTTTTGCCGGACCAAACCGGTAGAGGGGAATTAAATAGACTCGCCCGCATGAACCGTTAAAACGGAAAGGGCAAAGGGAGGCTCAGACCATGCGTGGGATAGGCTGCCGCGATTTTTAAAGCATGATGTCCAACTATGCATTTTTACAGCAGTCGTGGGAGCAAAGGAGAATGCTCCCCTGGCTGTAAACGTAGGAGGCGAGTGGTGACCAGTGTTGGGGAAAGGCAGGCTGGGATTGCAGAGGATGGGGGTAGAACAACTGGAAGGAAGCCTACACGGAGGATGGAACTGGGACTGGAGCCAGGGCTAGAAAGTAGGGGAGAGGGGCTATGATGGTAAGGGAGCTGACAGGAAGATAGCTGACACATAGGATGGGAATGGAAGGGAACTGAAACTGGTGAGGTACTGGGACTGGCTAGCCAGTGGGGGAGAGGAACTAGGCTGTAAAGGAGCAGACACTGGGGATGGTACTGGGATTAGAAATGGGGCTAGACGGGGGAGAGGGAGGACTGTAAGGGAGCCAACATTGGAGATAGTACTGGGGCTGGAACCAGAAGAGGGCTGTCATGGAGTATGGTACTGGGATTGGAAGGAGGCTAGACAGTGGGTGAGGGGGGCTAGAACTGGGAGTTGACACTGGGGATGGTACTGAGATTGGAAGAGTGCAGAGGGATAATCATAGAGATTTGGGAAGGGGGTGCGGAGGCTAAATGAGAGGATGGAATCATGAGGGACAGCCCTGCAGGACTCGGGCAGTAAGCAATGTGAGGGAAAGCAAGGGAATAATGAAGATTTCAGACTTGAGGGACGGGGATTGCAAAGGAGTAGGAGGCAGAGTCAGGAACCAGAGATGGGAGACAAGAGACTGCGTGGGAATTTGGAGACAAAAGCACCTAGTAATTGCGAGATACGAGAGAGAGTGCGAGATGTGAAAAGGGATGGATCTCTGAAGAAGGAGCGAGGGGGTAGAAATGTAGCTGGGGAGATGGTGACAGGGGTCGAGAGACTAAAGAATGGGCTCGGGGTCAGGAAGGGATGAATGACAGAAGGGCTGGTGCTGGTGATGGGATCAAAGGCAGAGGATGACAGATGAAGGTGAAGAAGTGAGAAAGCGTAGTTACTCACTTGTAACAGGTGGTCTCCGGGAACAGCAGGAATTAAGTCTTCAAATATGGGTATCGTCATCACCGATGAAGCCTGTGCGGGAACGCTCCCCAGCGTCCAATAGGAAAGTTTTTGGGAGCATCCCACTGCGCCTGCGTAGCTGCCTTCCCACCTCTCCCTCTTCAGTTGAGTTTATAGCTGAGACAAAGGAGAGAGAGAGAGAAAGACAACTCCTAGGGAAGGTGGGTGGGTTGTAAAGACTTAATTCCTGCTGTTCCCGGAGATCACCTGTTACAAGTGAGTAACTACACTATCTCCAGGAACAGGCAGGAACGTAGTCTTCACATATGGGGACTCCCCAGCTGAGAGATGCCAGGGAGATGACCCCAGAGAGCTGTGAAACCCAGGTTGAGATGGGTCATGCTTCCTCCCATGGATCTCTGACATCGAAACCCGGGACGGCAGGTAGGAGTTGTTCTAAGTCTGGAAGAGATGCTGGAGAACAGCCTGACCAAACGAGGCATCCCGAAGGGAGTCCTTGTCTAAGCAGTAGTGGGCTGCAAAGGTGTGTACCGAAGCCCAAGTGGATGCTCTACAAATGTCGTCAATGGACACTGAGCGAAGGTTAGCCATAGAGGCTGCCATTGCTCTCACATTGTGAGCTGTGAAATGACCGTCAAGAGAAAGTCCCCTACTCTCATATGCAAAGGATATGCAATCTGCAATCCATTTAGACAAAGTTCGCTTGGAAACTGGTAGTCCAAGATGAGTAGAGTCAAAGGCAATAAAAAGCTGGGAAGACTTTCTATGTTGCTTAGTTCTCTGAAGGTAAAAGGCCAAGGCTCTTTTACAATCCAGATTGTGAAGATTCCTTTCTGCATTGGAGGCGTGAGGCCTAGGGAAAAATACAGGAAGGTAAACCGATTGGTTTAAATGAAAGGGCGAAACCACCTTTGGCATAAAATGAGGGTGCATTCTAAAATCTACTTTATCATGGTGGAACCTTGTATAAGGAGGATCAGCCACTAAAGCATGGAGCTCACTGATGCGTCTTGCAGAAGTGAGAGCAATTAGGAAGATTACTTAACAAAAAAGAAACTTTAGAGATATAGTGGCCAAGGGTTTGAAGGGCGGTTTCATGAGCTGCCCAAGGACAAGATTCAAATCCCATGCCACTGGTGGTGGCTTAATGGGAGGTTTAGTCAAGAGTAGACCTCTCATAAACCTTGCTACAAGTGGTTGAGAGGAAACAGGTTGTCCATCTAAGGTATTGTGGAAAGTTGCAATGGCACTAAGGTGGACCCTTATTGAATTGGTCTTAAGACCAGAGGATGATAAATGGAGGAGATACTCCAGTAAAGCCTCCACTGGCACTGAAAAGTGATTAAGTTCCTTTTTAGAACACCAGATAGAGAATCTTTTCCACTTGAAGGCGTAGGCCCGCCTTGTGGAAGGTTTTCTTGAAACCAAAAGGATATCCTTAACCTGTTGAGAAAGGTTGATATCCTGGAATTCTAGGCTCTCAGCAGCCACGCCCTGAGGTGTAGAGACTGAGGATTCGGGTGCAATAGCATCCCGTTCTCCTGGGAAAAAAGATCTGAAGCACATCCCAACTCCAGAGGTCTGGCTTGAGAGAGACGTAGAAGCAGAAGATACCACGTTTGTCGTGGCCAACGTGGGGCTATGAGGATCATATAGCCCCTGTCTCTCTGAAGCTTGAACAGAGTTTTGGGAATGAGGGGGAATGGGTGGGAAGGCATAGTGGAATTCCTGACCCCAGTGGAGGTGGAAAGCATCCCTTGCCTGACAGTTCTGAGCTGGAATTCTGGAACAGAACCGGGGAAGTTTGGCATTCTGAGGACTTGCAAAGAGGTCTATATCTGGAGTTTCCCAGATTTGAAAAATTTGAGCAATTTGCTCTGGATGAAGAGACCACTCATTTGGCAGCAGTACTTGACTGAGTTTGTCTGCCAAGAGATTTTGTGTGCCTGGAAGATACACTGCTAGTAGGTGGATTTGAAGATCCCTGGCGAAGACCCAGAGGTATAGAGCTTCATTGCACAACGTTTGAGACCCCGTCCCACCCTGCTTGTTCACAAAGAACATGGCTACTTGGTTGTCGGTCTGAACCAGAACCGTTTTGTAGCTAAGATGGGCCTGAAATACTTGAAGAGCATAGAAGGTGGCCCTGCGTTCCAGGAGGTTTATATGAAGACAAGCCTCTTGCTGGGTCCAGAGACCCTGAGTGGAGAGATTGTCCAAGTGAGCCCCACAGCCTAACTTGGACGCATCTGTTGTCAAGGTGGCTTGGTGTAGTGGCTGCTGGAAAGGAAAGCCTATGAGAAGGTTTTCCAGCGATTACCACCACTGTAGGGACGAAATGAGACGTGTCGAGTTTCTGATTTTGTCCGTCAGGCAACCCAAGGCCTGTGTCCACTGAGAGATTAGGGTCCACTGGGCTGCTCGCATGTGAAGGCAAGCATAGGGAACCACATGGACAGTGGATGCCATATGCCCTAGCAGCTGAAGCATTTCTAGAGCAGTTAGCAGAGTTTTCATAGCTGCTTGAGATGCCAGCTGGAGTATTTGAAGACAACGTGGTTGTGGCAGGAATGCCTTTGACTGCCTTGTGTCTAGATGAGCCCCTATAAACTCTAGAAACTGAGAAGGGGTGAGATGAGATTTTGGGAAGTTTATGACCAGTCCCAGGTACTGCAGGATTTGCATTGTGTGGGAGAGCGCGAAGCTGGCTTCTGAAGCTGTTGATGCTCAGATGAGCCAGTCGTCTAAGTAGGGGAAGATGAATATTCCCAGATTTCTTAGGAATGCTGCTACTACTGCCATGCATTTTGTGAAGACTCTTGGGGCAGAAGCCAGCAGAAGAACCCTGTACTGGTAATGTCTTCCTTGAAAAAGGAATCGAAGAAACCTCCTGTGATCTGTATGGATGAGGATATGCGTGTATTGTGGGCCGGCTGCCTAGTAGGGGTGGCGGGCCATATTACTTGTGTCTTGCTTCAGCCTGGTAGCTGAGGCCCTTAATTGTGTAGTTGTGGGGCAGTTAAAGCAGTCCAAGTGGAAATAGGCCAACACAGGAAAATTTATTTCTAAATCCTGCAGTAAACTCCACAGTACATAAATGGTTCTCATCCTACCTAAATAATAGAACACAAAATGCAAGAATCGGGAATCAAAACTCAACCACATATAAACAAGAAATTGGATTACCACAAGGTTCAGCACTGTCAGCCCTGCTTTTCAATATTTACATAAAACCAGTCTGCAACATTTTCAAAAAATTTGGAGTAAAATATCATCTATATGCAGATGATATTATGATGTATATTCCATTCACGATACCCAACCTACCGCTTCAACTCCTATCGGACTGCTATAATGAAATCACAACTTGGCTAAAAGCACAAAACCTCCACATAAATCACACTAAAACTGAAGTTCTAATTGTGACCAAGAACAAATTCTATATCCCCCCAACACACATAAGACTTCAAAACCAAGAAATTAAAATAAAAAAGGAAATAAGATATCTAGGAGTTATACTAGACACACACCTTACGATGGAAACACACATTAGCAATACCATAAAGAAAATTTATTTCAAACTCAAAACCCTCAAACAACTTCGTCCGCTAGTATTTACACAAGACTTTCAACATAATCCAGGCCACTATAACCCCACATTTTGACTTTGCCAATCTAATTCTAATAGGCATATCAAAACAAAACATCAAACGATTGCAATTAGCGCAAAACGCAGCGGCCAGAATCATATTGAAAATTAACTCACTCCAACACATATCACCAATACTAGCCTCCCTCCATTGGCTACCAATTCAAAGCAGAATAATTTACAAAACAATAAGAACTTCATTCAAGGCCTTATATGATATGGTCCAGACTATGCTATGTAACTTAATACACAAAGAACCATCTAAGCCTACACACAGAAAAGGACAATTGAACAGATTAAAGATCCCGAAAGATTATACAAGAGCCCATAAATCAACAAACAACAGAGCCTTTTCTCACATAGCCCCAACTATCTGGAATTCCCTCCCAGAGGAGCTACGAACACTAACGGAGATCATGGAACTCCGCAAAAAATTGAAAACTTATCTGTTCACCAAACACTATAACAGACAACTCATCACCTGCTTTAGACAAAGGCTAAACAGGTAACTGTCTGATTCAAGCAAAAACCCTTTAACCCACACAGATAGTACACACTCATGATGATCTCACAGCTTATGTCCTTTCACTCCTATGTATATATATACATATATAAAATTGTATATAGTTTATTCTGTTCTGTATTATCTCACATTGTTTAGACTGTATACTCTACACATAATATGATGTTCCTTGTAAATATGTTCTGTTATAATATGACGTTCCCTGTAAAACAAACTTGCTTTGTTAATTGTTGTTCACTGTGAACCGCAACTGAACTTTGGAAGATGCGGTATATAAGTGTGTATACAATAAATAAATAAATAAAAATAAATTTTATTTTAATCATCAAGTTTGCAAATTGGACCTTGGCAGAAGGTTCCAAACCATTAACAGAAAGTGAGGATATTTTCTCCAACAAAAAGCTTCTTTGTAAAGGTACTTCAGCAGTGCTATAACAAATCAGTTTCCTTCAGTCTTTGAAACAAACAAGTTTCCTTTTTCATCCAAACCAAACAGTTGAAAAATCACTGTTGCAAGTAAAATCCAGCTAACCTTGTTAGCTTCTCCCAGCTGTTTCAGGTAAGCTTGAAAACAGGCTCTACTTTTCAGCATAGGAACTAAACTGCTGTTGGAACAGTTTCATAGTACAAGTACTATTTCAGCTTTAAAATGAGATTTCTCTCTTTTTCCAGCACTTCACAGTATCAACTGCTCAGTATAACTACTTCTTGGCTTTCTTTATAATATCTAATAAATGCTTTCTAAGCACTTCTCATGCATAATGAGCATTCCATTGAGACTTCTGTAGAATCTGAATCCCCTTTATAGAATTCCACCTCCATTTCTTCCTCAGTGCTACAAGGCTCAGGGACTGGGATACGTTCAGGGATTTCTAGTTTCACTTTCCTTAAAAGCTTAAAAAGTTTTCCCCAATGAACATTCCTTCTTCCCCCTGGAATAATGTCAGTGCTCCTAGACTTCCTTCCCTTTAGTGAATCACTTAAAGGTACTGTCTGGTTTACCTTGCTTGTAGAAACCTTCCTTTTGTCAGGCTTTCTAAAAGGCTCCGTTTCTGGCTCAGAGTCTGAGCTGCTTGCTTCTGAGTTAGAACTATAGTCCTGGAACTCTCTCAAGCTTCTTCCTGCTCTTCTCTGGCCCTGCCACTCGCTTTGGCAGTTCTGTCTGCTTCTCCTGGTTTCCCCAGTTCTCTCAGCTCTGCTGTGCTCTCCCTCTTCACTTGCTGACTGACCACGTTTAAATGTTTGCCAGCGTGCTTCCCTTTCTGGCCCCACCCTCTCTCTCCCTGCCGTTGCCCTGGAGACTGGGTTGGGCGTCAGGCTAGCCTTGCAAGTGTGTGTTTCAGTATTACTTTCATTTTGGGACCTGTGCTTAGGTGAGCCCATCCCCCTCTTAGGAGAAAAACCTTCTTTTTTTTCTCTTTCCCAGGTCTGTGCTGCACCTGCCTCACCACAGTATGCATCCTTTAGATCTAGAGAACATAGCCAATCCTGACACTGAATATAAGGAAGAAGTGTTCCGAGGGAGATCATCTTGAATTTTTCTCGGAACAGATACTTGTTCAACCCTCTGAGGTCCAGTATGGGTCTGAATCCCCCTGTTTTCTTTGGAATGAGGAAGTAGGGGGCAGTAGAAACCCATGCCCTGTTGGGATATGGGTACCTCTTCTATTGCCCCTTGAGCAAGTAGTGAGGTGACCTCTTGACACAAGAGAGTGGTGGAAGGGCCCTGAGAATTGAACTGTCTTGTTACGGTGGGAAGGGGCATACTGTGAAAATGGAGTTTGTACCCCTCTCGTACAATGGAAAGAGTCCAGTTTTCTGATGTTATTTGTTGCCATCTTCTGGCAAAATGACAAAGTCTGCCAGGAATGGTGAGAGGTTCTGGACCTTTCAGGGGCAGGATGACCAAGTTCTCTAGGAAGGAGTCAAAGCCCCTGAGGAGGCTGAGTCTGCTGAGCTGGTAGAGCTCTGGGGACTTCGGCCTTCCTTTGCTGTCTGGGTTGCTGTTGCCCCTTCTGGGAAGCATGAACTGGACAGTGGACAGCCTGGGTGTAAGATGGGTAGAATTTCTTTTTCTTGTTGAAAAAGGGTTTCTTAATTGTCTTTCTTTGCTGGGTTGGCTGTGGCCCTTGATAAACTGTTCAAGGTGGTATTTTCAGACTCAAGCTGATTAGCCTTGTCTTGCCAATCCTTGCCAAAGAGATTTTCTCCTGTGCAAGGAATATTCCCCAGCTTATCTTGCACCTATTGTTCTAAATCTGATGCCTGAAGCCAGGCAATACGATGTGTACTGATGGAAATAGCAGAGGTTCTGCTAATGCACTCAAAGCAATCAAAGGTTGCACGATTCATAAACTTAGACACATTCTGGGCATCTTTGACCAGAGTGAGGAAATCTGTTCTTTTATCATCAAGGAGAAGTGGAGCCATGAGCTCTAGATCCCTTGTAATTTCCTTAAGGAACATTCCCATATAAAGAATGTAGGAGCTGATCCTGGCTGATAGCATCGAGGATTGAAAGCACTGACGCCCAAAGGCATCAAGTGTCCTCACTTCATGGCCTGGAGGATTAGAAGAATGTGTTTTAGCACTCTTGATTCTATGCATCGCCAATTCCAAAACCATTGAATGGTGTGGTAATTGTGTTTTCTGAAAACCAGGGTATTGCGGAACTCGGTACATGGTATCGAGTCTCCGAAGAAACCGTTAAAGGAGTTTCCCACATCCTTAGCATGAGGTCATGCACTATGCAGTGAATGGGAAGGGTAGCTGCTTCTTTAGGAGCTGCCGGGTACTGAAGAATTTCTAATTCTTCTGTTCTTGGTTCCTTCTCAGGGGTCACCCGTGATGGAGAGTCCTCGTGCTACATCACGTATGAAATCCTGAAAAGACATGTCCTCTGGAGAAGACATCTTACGCTGAGGAGAAGGAGAGGGATCCTCTGGAAGAATCATTCTGGTACCGGCGGAGTCCTCAGAGTCATCGGAATCGGAGGACTCGAAGTATCTCCGCGCCGGGTGATCTTGCATTGCTTGATACCGGTATCGATCAAAGTCAACATTGGACTGTCTCAATACTGGGCCCTCGATACCGGATACTGATTCAAGTGCCGGCATGGGGGGAAGCACATCAGTTAAAGCAGGTGCAGTTGGGACCAGTATCGATGACTGCAGAACTGTTTGAAGCGGCCTTAGCCGTACAGAGGCTGCTAAGAGGGCTGCTAGGCTGCGTTCGATGGCCAGGATGCGCTGATCCATAGCCCCTGCCAATGCCTGGATGTCGATACCGGTGGAACAGGCCACGACACAAGAACATGGAACCAGGAGTTCTCCCGAGATGGAAGCTTTGGGAACATCCTGGAGCCCCGTTAATGTTTTGGAGGCAGGGACCTCCCACCGGGGCTGTTTTGCCGGTATGTTTTCCTCGAGGGCAACGCTAGTAGCATCTCGATGCTTCGAAGGAGGTCTACCCTTTGAGGATCGGCTGGTCTTGGAAGACCTGGATTTAGTTACCTGAGATCCATGGGAGGAAGATGAAGCCCTGGAAGATGTCGATGCAACGGACATCGCATCTGCGGCAAAGAGGGTGCCGAGTTTTGCAGCTCTGTTCTGCAGACCACTCTTGGTCATCTTTCTATAAAGGAGACACTCCGATGGTAAATGGTCAGGCACTAAACATTTAAGACACCAGTCATGGGTGTCGGTAGCAGAAATGGTACCGCTACACTTTGAACATTTTTTGAAACCACTAGATGGTTTCTCATTTTAGAAGAAAAGAGGGCCTAGTGCCCAAAATGGCGCCTGGCACCTAGAGGGGACAGACCCTTCAAAAAGAAGAATTCTTTTTTTTTTTTTTGGAAAAAGAAGTAAGAAAATGAAGAAAAGACCGGTGGTACCGGTATAGGCGTCAGTGAAGGCAGACACAACCTCAAAAAGAAAAGTTTCTGCGGTGACAGGGTTTGCTGCTTGTTGGCTCCATGGAAAATGAAAAACTGAAGAGGGAGAGTTGGAAAGGCGGGGAGGTAGCGACGCAGGCGCAGTGGGATTCTCGCAAAAGCTTTCCTTTTGGACGCTGGGGAGCATTCCCACGCAGGCTCCGTTGGTGCAGACGATACCCATATGAGAAGACTACATTCCTGCTTGTCCCTAGAGATTAGAGGGTAGAAATAGGGAGCTAGGGAATGGGTAATGGTAGAGGGTATAGAAAGCAGGAGAAGGAGCGAGAGACAGCGACGTTTATGGGAGCACTAGAGAGGGTGTAAGAATGGGAGATGGAAAGCTGGTAGATAGGAATGTTAAGAGTGAGGAGTAAAATCTGGATATGAGTGGATAGGGGAGGCAGAGGAGAAAAGGAAAAAAAAAGATAAAAACGAAAGAACAATGGCAAAGACATGTAGAGAAGGAAGAAAAGAAAACGGGAGGGAAGAGAAGAAATGGGTACAAGGAATATGGAAAAGAGATTAGAACCAGTTCAGTTGAAAAATAAAATGGTCAGACAACAAAGGTTGAAAAAATAACTTTATTTTCAATTTAGCAAATTTAGCAATTTGGCATATGTCCATTTTTTTAATTAACATGCTTTCTTTATATGCATTTCTTTCTGTTCCTCTGGTGTTGCATTGCATTCAGCACCTGGCTTCTTGGGGGTTCAGTGGAATTTTTGTCTACATATTTCTATTTCTGGCAACAGTCTATGTTCTAAATGCGAGACTGAGGCCCGATAATGTTAACAAGTTTCTATATAAGGCTCTGTAGTAATCTGGCTTATTAAATTGTCCTGGTAGATGCAGGATTTTCTAGGGCTCACAGCAATATTTATGGCGCTGCCCTTTTCTAGATAGGCTCTTTGTTGTCGGAATTTTGGAAGTTAGTGCTGTTACAGAATGGTAGATTTGGGGCAATTTCTCCAAATGGATTAGTGTTGCACATACCATGACAGTCATGAACCTCATATCTAAACCTGGATATGTGGAGTATGATCTCAGTCTCTCATATTTACTGCTAATGCTCAGGGTAGTACTTGCATCATGCCAAAGACAGCCTCCCTCTGGAGTTCGTAAAATGTTATATGTATGGGTAATTTGTCAGGATGTGCTTGGAAATTATTCTTTATTAAGCCTGTGACATCCAATATGATAGGAAATAATTTGGTATCTTTCTGCCACATTTTCATGGTCTCAGACTGCAATCTTTGCACTGGGATCGAGTCCTGTCTTGGAGTGCTCACTGTACCTTCCATTCTGCTTATACCCAGGGATAGCAATGGCTTTCCCCAGGGCCATCTTAATAATAGTCTACTGATGTTTTCTCCAAGAACTTGCCAAAACTTTTTTTAAACCCAGCAACACCTCCTCCTTTTTTGTTGGATTAATAAAAGAGCTTTGCAACCGTAATGCGGAGAGAGAGAGGTGGTACTATCTGTAGCAACAACAACAGGCGCGCTAAGAGGCATGACAAACTAACTGGTTGTAACCGTTGTAGACCTTTTTTGGTTAAATAAATACATTGATTTGGTTTGCTTCAATCACATTAACCCTTTGATTATCACAGCCTGCTTATACAATGTTAAACATTTACTCCTCAGTACTTGTTTTTATTCCAGCTAGGCATTTGCCCCTTCCCTACAACTTTCTTGTGATAACATTTGTTTTGAAGGAGAAATACTAACATCATGTGATCAGAGTTCATGAAGGAATTTTGGGAAAGGGGTGGTGCAGCCTACCTTTATTAGTAATGTAGGCTGCAGGAGGGCACTACAGACCCTAGCACCAGCCCCGATTGCCACCATCCCTCTCTGGAGCCTGCAGCAGCAGCAATGAGTATAAAACCATGATGCAGCACTTACCTAATCTTGCCAGCACTGTGTCACAGTTCCTGGCATGTATGAGCAGCTGCCTTTGCTCCCTCCAACACAGGCTTCCGGTTTGCAGCTAGGAACCACAATCCAGCACCAGCGAGCTTAGGTTATTTTATATATTATTAGTATTTAGCTCATGCCTCTAATGGTAGCTCAAGACGAGTTACATTCAGGTAGAATACTTATTTAGTATAGTAGCGTAATGCTGTGTTGCTGTTTTAAACTTATTGCTGCACTATAGGCCGCAGAGAGGGGTGGCAGGATGAAGTACTCGCCAAGGACACCTCTCATTCTTGCACCATCCTGAGTTTGCTTATAAATTTCTAGTGCACTAAAACGCAAGACACACAGGTCATACCAGACCTAGTAAAAGGAATGAAATCAAGAAGAAAATAGCAAGCAAAGAGAACCATGTGGCTCAGTCTACAATGTAATATTTGCAAAGGAAAGAAAGAAAAAAAAAAAAGGTGATCCTGCATTGAGATTAACCACAACTGAAACCACAGCTAAAAGCTAATTTGTCTTTAATTATGTATAGCACAGGACAGAATTGATGTCTCAGAAGCGAAGGACTGGTGCTATAATGTACAGTCTGCAACATGCCTGTGGCTGATCATTAAAAGGATTTTTTTTTCTTGTCCATCTACAGTCCTAGGCAGATGATAATTTACATACACAAAACAACAACATTGATTTTGTTTATAGATAAATACAAGACTAAAGACATCCAATCAACATAAAACACACAATTTATCTTATAGACCATCTTATAGCCAGCAATTTTCTTGTCAATCCAACTCACAACCACTACTATTTATCATTTATATAGCGTTAGTAGGTAAATGCAGTGTTGTACATATACCCATAAAAGATAGTCCTTGCTCCACAGAGCTTAATCTGTTAAGACAAACAGAACAAACAAGGGACTGGGGAATTAAGGGAAACAATTAAAATACATGTGTGTAGACAGGGGAATGAGGGGGTCAGGATCCAAAAACAGCCTTGAAGAGATAGGTTTTTAGCCTGGATTTGAATAGGACCAGAGATGGAGCCTGACGTATTGACTCGGGTAAACTATTTCAGGTATATGGTGCAGCAAGGTAGAAAGAATGAGTCTGGGGTTGGCGGTAGAAGGGCATAGATGAAAGTGATTTGCTTGATGAGTGGAGATGTCGAGGAGAAGTGTAGGGAAAGATCAGATAGGAGAGCTAGTAAGGAGTCACAGAATATATATATTTGATTGTCAGTAGGAGAAGTTTGAACTGTATCCAATCAGAAATGAAAGTCTTAACACTGGAAGAAGAATTACAGCCCGATGGCTACTAAAATGGAAAGGCCTTAACAAAAACTAATGCTTGTAGCTGTTTCCTAAATAAGATAGCATTATCCATCATTCTCAGCACAACTGAATTATTTCATTCAACTAGAACAGCCACTAAAAATTAACAGTTTTGAATTTCAGGTGCCTAAATTTGTCAAATCAATGGGAATGTGAAGTAAATGGGTGCCATCTGATCTCAAAGAAAGGAAAGATTTAATAAATGCCATCAAGAGCCCGGTGACAATTCAAACCTTATTCTCCCAGCTACAGGGAGACAATGCAAGGCAAAGAGACAAGGTGCAATGTGCTTACAGCATGACAGTCCAATTTAAATTAGCTGCTACAATATGCACAACTTGTAGAACCCTCAAGGTATTTTTGCCAGGCCTAAATACAATGAATTGTATTAACCTAAGTGCATCAAAACTGAAGCCTGTAGAGCAGACCTAAAATCATAAAGCAGTAGAAAAGCTTTCAATTTACTTATCATAATATTTAGGCTCCAAATATTTATGATGTTCCAGAAGAGTTATAGGATGACATCAAAAAGGTTGTGTTGGAAGAAAGCGAGAAGTCTCTACAAAAGGTGAAAAAGCAAAAATGGTCAAAATGAATGACTGAAGAAATTACGAAAATTGCCCAGAAATGCAGAGAAGCTAAAGCCATAGGATAAAGAGAGGAAATCACAGAACTCAGAGATTTCCAACTTGCAGCAAGACAAAAAAGGAGAAGTACTACAATGAAGCACACAAGGAAATAGAATCAGAAACTATTAGAGGAAGATCGGCTTTCCTAAAGCTATGAGAGTTAAAGAAAAAATTCCAGCCTCGAACTGGAATGCTATGAGATGCTCAAGGATCCACTTTGAATGATGCTGAGAAGATCAAGAAAAGGTGGAAAGAATATATAGAGATGAAGTGGACCAACTGCCATTTCAACTTGTACCTTATGATCAGGAACCATTGGTGATAAAAGAAAATAAAGTCAAAGCAGCATTGAAAACCTTATCAAAGAACAAAGCACCAGGCATTGATGGCATTCCCATTGAAATAGTACAGCAATCGAATGAAGCTGTTACCATACTTACAAGACTCTGCCAGGAAATTTGGAAGACAAATTCATGGCCAACTGACTGGAAAAGATCTGTGTTTATACCAATACTAAAGAAAGGTGATCCAACTGACTGTGGAAATTATCACACAATTGCTCTGATCCCACATGCCAGCAAGATTCTACTCAAGATCATTCAACAGAGACTACAGCCATATCTGGAATGAGAACTGCCTGAAGTGCAAGCAGGGTTCAGGAAAGAGCAAGGAATGAGACATCATCATGGATGTGAGATGGATCCTTGAAAAGACAAAAGAATACCAAAAGGATACCCATATGTGTTTTATTGACTACAGAAAGGCTTTTGACTGTGTAAACCATGAGAAACTCTGGGCCACCTTAAAGAAGCATGAGTATACCAGAACATCTGATAGTTCTTTTGCACAACCTTATCCTGATCAAGAAGCAACAGTTCGAATAGAACTGGGAGAAACAGAATAGTTTAAAATCAGCAAAGGTGTATGACAAGGCTACATACTTTCTCCCTACCTGTTTAATTTATATGCAGATCAAATCATCAGATAAGTAGGACTGTAGGAAGACAACAGAGGTGTGAAGATTGGTGGAAAACTCATCAACAATCTTCACTATGCTGATGATACCACATTACTGGCTAAAAGTGAAGACGATCCAAAACAATTGCTTCTCAAGATAAAGAAAACTGTCTTAAAATGGGCCTGCACCTTAACGTTAAGAAGGCAAAGATCCTGACACCTGCCAAAATCAATAAGTTCCTCATTGATAGAGAAGAAATTGAAATAGTTGACAATTTTAACCTACTTGGATCATCAATCAATAAAGAAACGACAAGCAGTCAAGAAATAAGACGACCCATGGCCCTTGGCAGAATGGCTATGAAGGACCTAGACAAGATTCTCAAGAGCAGAGATGTCTCTCTCCATACAAAGATTCAACTTGTCCAGACCATAGTATTTTCAATGACATCATATGGATGCAAAAATTGGACTGTGAAAAAGATAGGAAGAAAAAATTGTTGCCTTTGAAGAATGGTGCTGGCTACGAATATTGTGTATTTCATGGACTGCCTGAAGACCAAACCAATCAGTACTAGAGGAGATCAAACCTAAGCTTTCCTTAGAAGCTCAGATGACAAGACTTCGACTTTAATACTTTGGACACATCATTCGAAAAGAGAGATTGGTGGAGAAAGACATGCTTGGCAAGGTAGAAGGTCAACGTAAAAGAGGAAGGCCGGCAATGAGATGGATCGATACAGTTACAGCAGCTAGGGGTGCCACTCTATCAACAATGAGCCACCTGACTGAAGAACGAACACAGTTTAGGTCAACTATCCAGAGGGTCACCATAAGTTGACACCAAAAACAACAATTTGTTTAGGAGAGTAATTCGGGAGTTGAGGCAGTTTGGAGAAGTGTTGATCCACAGATGGATAAGTCCCATGATAAAATGGCAGAAATTAAGGGAGTTCCAATGATTTGTGCTTTATTGGATTTGATGGCAACATGGCATTTGCTTCATCCAGATGAGTATGATTATATGCATGTTTCGCGTGCGCACACCACAGTATTATTTTATTGATTTCAGTCTCAGCCTTTTCAAAATCTGTAGAAGTCACTATAAGTTCCATAGAGGTCTGAGATCATGCCCTAATTTGAGTGGACTTAAAAGTAAGAGAAGGATCGTGGGGAACTTTTATCTATGTGCAGACACAGGGTTTAAGGACTTCCTACATTAAAATGGGAAGAATATGGACAGTTTACTTCACAGTAGAGGGAAGGCTCCTTGTTTTGGGAAGCAGCCAAGGCAGTGCTATGGGAGAGATCACTGCTTTCATGTGCTAATATAGGGAGAGAGATCGACAAGAGGGCTCTTTGTGTTGGAAAAGGAGGTTAGGTGGGAAAGATAACTACTAGATAAAGCCCCGATGGCGCAGAATAAGGCACAACTGGGGGAAGATCAAGCCGCCTTAGATTTAAAGGGTTTTTTTTAGCTATTTAAAGTTGTTAAATTATGTAAAGTTGCTAGGGGAATAGGGATACTGGAACCAATACAATTATATTTAATAAGTATAAAGGATGTCAAGGTGAACTGCAAGGACTTAATTAATATACTCCTAAGGCCTAATAACCTGCTGATGAAGATAATCATTACACCTGAAATTGAGTAAGATCACCCCCCTCCCCCCTAACTGGTTTAGAAGGCTATAAATCAAGGCTTATGCCTGGTGTGGGTGGGAGGGATGTCCTATTTGTATCTGTGCTTCAAAGACAATCTCTTAATTTCCTGGGTAATTCACAAATTTGCCCCTTTGATGTGTCACTTGACTTTAACACCTATTTAGAACAATCTCACAGTTCTCTTGCCTCCTAACTGGAAGGCCTCTTTGTAAAAGGTCTCTAGTAAACAATTTCTCTCTTTAAACTCAAAGAATATTTATCTTATTCTAGTCTCTTTTTTAAATTAAAACCAGTTAGGGTATATCTTAAGTGAATGTTAACTTGTAATACTAAGCCCTAACAGGCTTTAACTGAAGGCTGGCTTTTTATATTAAGCCCCAACTTGCTATAATTTCACTGAAATCTGGCTTGTTATATTAATCCCTAATTGGCTTTAACTTAATTGAAAGTTGGTTTATAGTACTATGCCCTAACTCATTTAACACTGAATTTTTGAATACGCAGATTTTATCAGTTTTAACCCAAAGAATTCTCTTTTCCCCAAGATATAAGTACTTTCCTCCTGAGAAATTTTTTAGAAGTGCAAATTTCTTCCCAGCAGTAGCAGCCTTCTTGGTAGTCGTTCAAATGAGGTGTTATGTCCTTTGGCCATGAAAGTCTACAGGCACTCACACACATTACAGAAGCTCTTGCTGCTGTTTCAAAATCACAGGTCAACATGGTCATTTGGTTTTGACGCCCATTTTGCTTGTCCACTAGTGTCCTAAGGTCATCCTGTTTCTCTTGAAGAAGAAACTGACAAACGTATTATTTTCAAAGGGTTTTGGATGTACTGGCCCATTAGAAGCTGACAAACGTTATGGAGGAGATAAGCATAGCATTCTGGTAAACAGAGCTTCCAAGAAGTTATAGGAGTCCAGCAAGCCTCCTAAGAGGCATCAAGGACCGGATCCTCATCCACCTAGCTTTGACAGTGAATTTTATCATCTTTCACTAGTGTGTGGGAGCTGCTGCCTGGACTCTATATATGCATTCAGTCTTCTTGGTGGTAGGTTGCACATGGTAGGGTCTCTCTCATTCTCATCTGTGTTTCCTGAAGAATGCGAGGAATGGATACTGTCAGATTCCCTTGGGAGAGGGGGAGCCCATTTGAGAAATTAGAGGATGTCTAGCAATTCCACTCCAAAATCTACCTCCTTCAACTTAAATGAAATTTTTTCAGCCAGTTTTCAGAAGAGAAAGGATCCTCCAATGGAGACCTTCTTTGCTCAGTAGAAGAGCCTGAGGGGAGACCAGTAGACTCTTCTAGATCAAAGTAGTCCTCTCCTCTACAAGCAAAACACTAGGACAGCGATGGCGAACCTATGGCACGCGTGCCAGCTGTGGCACGCGAAGGCCTTGCAGCTGGCACGCGGGAAGGTCGCACATTAAAAAAAAAAAAAAAGCTGCCCGCTGCCGCCGCGGCGGCATGGAGTGTCCCGCGGGGCTCCCTCTGCCCGGCGGGACTCTCCCGGCGCTGCTCAGCCCCTCTCTGCCGGCTTGCAGAGACGCTTAGGGAGAGTCTCCCTCGCGTCTCTGTTAAGCCCGCAGGAGCGATGGGAAATTTCCCATCTGCCCCTGCGGGCTTAAGAGAGACGCGAGGGAGACTCTCTCTCCCTTCGCGTCTCTGCAAGCCGGCAGCAGAGAGGGGGCTGAGCAGCGCGGGAGAGTCCCGCCGGGCAGAGGGAGCCCGCGGGACACTCCATGCCGCCGCGGCGGCAGCGGGCAGCTTTTTTTTTTTTTATTGACATGAGCCGAGGGAGGGGGTTAAGACTGGCAATGGGCTAGGGAGGGAGAGAGGGGGATTAAGACTGGCAATGGGCTAGGGAGGGAGGGGGGTTAAGACTGGCAATGGGCTAGGAGGAGGAGGGGGGTGAGACTGGCAATGGGCTAGGGAGGGAGGGAGGGAGGGGGTTGAGACTGGCAATGGGCTAGGGAGGGAGGGGGTTGAGACTGGCATGGCTAGGGAGGGAGGGAGGGGGTTGAGACTGGCAATGGGCTAGGGAGGGAGAGAGAGGAGGTTAAGACTGGCAATGGGCTAGGGAGGGAGGGAGGTTAAGACTGGCAATGGGCTAGGGAGGGGGGGAGGGGGCTTGAGACTGGCAATGGGCTAGGGAGGGAGGGGGGTTTGAGACTGGCAATGGGCTAGGGAGGGAGGGAGGGAGGGGGGTTGAGACTGGCAATGGGTAGGGAGGGGGGGTTAAGACTGGCAGTGGGCTGGGGAGGGGGGTTAAGACTGGCAATGGGCTGTGGGCTGATGAGGGCTTGCAATGGGCTATGAAGCTGATGAGGGCTGTCTGGAAATGGGTTGATGGGGGGGTTAGGACTGGTAATGGGCTATGGGGGGGTTAAGACTGGTAGTGGGCTGATGGGGGGGGTTAGGACTGGTAATGGGCTATGGAGGGGGTAAGACTGGTAGTGGGCTGATGGGGGTGTAGGACTGATAATGGGTTATGGGGGGGGGCTAGGACAGGAAATGGGGCTGATGGGGAGGGGTTTAGGACTTGAGGTGGGCTGATGTGGTTAGGACTGGTAATGGGCTGTGGGCTGATGGGGGGGGTTTAGGACTGGCAATGGGCGATGGGGGGCTGTCTGGAAATGGGCTGATGGGGGGTTAGGACTGGTAAAGGGTTAGAGGGGGGGCTTTAACTGAAAATGGGGTGAGGGGGGTTAGGACTGGAAGTTGATTGACGGGGGGCAAGGACTGGTAATGGGTTGGGGTGTTGCTAGGACTGGAAATGGGCTGAGTGGAAGGGGAGTCTTTAACTGAAAAAAGCTGATGGGGAGTGGGATTGGAATGGAAATGGGCTGTGAGGGAAGGGAGCTAGGACTGAAAAATGGGCTGATGGAAAAGCTAGGATAGGACTGGAAATGGGCTGTTGGGGGGAGCTAAGATTGGAAATGGGCTGTGGTGGGGGCTTGAATTGAAATGGACTCATGGAGGGGCTAGAACTGGAAGTAGGCAAATGGGGGGGCTTGGACTGGAATTTGGGCTGAGTGGAGGGGAGCTATGATTTGACATGGGCTGATGGTGGGGCTAGGAAATGAGTAGAAAATGGGCTGATGGGGGGGCTAGGATTGAAAAATGAGCTGATGAAGGGACTTGGACTGGAAATGGGCTGATGCAGGACTAGAAGGGAATGGATGCTGGGTGAGACTGGAACTAGAAGGGAGAGTGATGTTGGGGGAGGATTAGAATTGGATGGGGCCGGGAGAATAACCTGGCGAGGGGGAAAATCTTTTGTGTAGGAGGGATGAAAAATCTACAATTGGCCAGGTATTGGGAGAGTAATTGGGGATTGAGGATGGGAGGGGTAAATTTGTGTGGATGAAATAGGAATGAGGAAAGAGCAAAAGGAGAAAGATTAGTATGTTAAAGCAGATGTAGAGAGAGAGAGAGAATGGAAAAAAAACTAGAAGACAGAAGCAGGTAAACAGATAAGAGGAGGAGAATAATAGAGACAGCAAGTTACCACGAATGCAGGCATCACGATCCAGTCCAAGATATCAATATGAATCGCCACGGTCCAACGCCTAAGGGCCCTCTGGCGAGGCCCTCAGGCGCGGGCCCGCAAGACACGGGCGCGCCTGCTGCAGCGGCGGTTTTACAGCCGTTGGAACAGGCTGATTGGTTGGGCTGAGGAGGAAGGAAGGGGGAGCCCCCGTTCTCACCCCCATCGGGATCGCTGACTCTCCTTCGCACCTGCTGCAGCGGCGGTTTTACTGGAGAGGGCCAAGTGAATATTGTTAACTAAACTTGTTAATATGTTTCATGTTCTATGTAAACTGCTCATTGCAGTAAGAGATATCTGTAAACCACATTATTAAGTGATAATGCGGTATATAAAATGCTTAAATAAATAAATAAAATAAATTTGGCCATCAGAAAAGGCCTCTACAAGAGTTATACTTTCCTTTTGGGGACTGGGCTCAAATGCAGACCAGGTATCCAGGTGAAGCTTTTTCCCCAAATGCAAATCAGAACATCTAGTACTGATGAGGACACTCTACACTGATGCCATACTTCCAGGTATCGCCACAGACTTCAGGATCGGCAGTGTCACTGCAATTTAGGTCAGTGCTGTGATCCTTAGCAAATGATA
Source organism: Ichthyophis bannanicus (assembly GCA_033557465.1). Classification (NCBI taxonomy): domain Eukaryota; kingdom Metazoa; phylum Chordata; class Amphibia; order Gymnophiona; family Ichthyophiidae; genus Ichthyophis; species Ichthyophis bannanicus. The sequence goes on along the minus strand of CM066031.1, from coordinate 1,263,665,390 downwards.
GCAAAGCATCTCCTTGTGCTTTTTGTTCAACTCCCCATCACAGATTGCCTGGGGTGCAGGTTAAGAGGTGACATCCTTTCAGATCACCTAAGGTGTATCGGTGGCTAGATCCCAAACCTTAGGAGACTACTGCATACCCAATATGTAGAAGATTAGAAGTAGTCCTCTCTATGGGGATGTTTTGAACAAGGAATAGTAGATGCCTCAATTTCCTTTCTCCCAGCATCATGCACTGATGAGGACTGATGCTGATGCTTTTGCTCAATGACAATGCAGAGGCATCCTCTGTATGCAGCAAGCGAGACCGATGGCCTTTATTTACTGCTCAATGTCTAGGGAGACTGAACTCTTAGGCCCTTAGGAGCCCAATGCTGATGCACTATGATTTGACTTACATTGAAAAGCTTATTTTTATTTGACAGCCACAGAGACCTCTAGACAGGGCCGTACCGAGGGAAGATCACGCCCTTTGCGACCTGCACATCGGGCGGGAGCACCCCCCCCCCCCCCCGTGGCAGGAGAGAAGAGGCACGCCTGATGTGCAAGTCGTCGGCATTCTAAGCAGATCTTTCCCTCCTTGCAGATCTGCTTAGCATGCTGGCGGAACGCTTAAGGGGCACATTTTAGCTGTCCTGCCATTGCCTGCCGCCACCGAGAGAAGAAAAAGTGGCGGTGGCAGGCAACAGAAGACAGCTAAAATGCGTCCCTTAAGCCTTTGCGCCCTGTGCAGCCGCACCGCTCGCACAGGGCTAGGCACAGGCCTGCCTTTAGATATCATCTTTTGACAGGTGGCACAGCTATGGAGATTATTCTTTGGCCCACAGCACATCAGGCACAAATACACTCGCCTCCCCCCCTCCCATCTACAGACCTCTTCTTGAATCCATTAAGAATTATCTGTTCTGCAACACAGAAAGAAAAATAGCTGATGTGAGATCAAGTCTTGTGTAGGGAGCATCTGCCAAGTCCAGACTGTATATGGTACCCTTGTCCAAAATTATTTATAATCCTTTTTTTTTTGTTTCTTAAAGATCATAACAAATTTTATGTTATGTTATGAAATGAGTATAAAACCAAACTATTCTTAATATCACTTCCCTCTCTTCTGTCTCCATTGTGAAATAATCCTATGCTCCTTGGGGCAAATAGATAAAAGTTTTAATTCCCAGGGGTGAGCCAACCACCTTCTGGAGGACTGATCTTGAATATGAAGCAAATAAACAGAAAAATAGACGTGGAGATTTTGTAGTTTTATTTTCAGGTCCTATACCTTTAGGATCAGAGTTCCAAATGATTGCCAGAAAGTTTTTCTAGTGGCTTTCTAAAGCAGATCATCAAAAATGTTCCACTTAAGGGAGGAGTAGCCCAGTGGTTGGGGCAAGGTACTTCAGGCCGGAAGGTCGGGGGTTCAAATCCCACTAGAGAACAGCAACCTTGGGCCGGAAGGACTGGGGTTTCTAGTCCCACAGATGCTCCTTGTGGTCCTGGGCAAGCCACTTAACCCTCCATTGTCCATGTTCCCTGTAAGTATTAGTGTATGTGTCTCATATCCCCGCGTGTTAAAATGTATCCCCCAATTGTGTTGTGACCGCTTTGATTGAAGGATAAGGCGGTATACAAAACTGTCTAAATAAATAAATAAATAAAATAAATAAGTTAGTGGCCCAGGTCAGTTTTTAGTTAATACATACAATTTTAAATAAAAATTGTACAGAAAATATGTAGAAGATGAAAAGAAAATTTTCAAAAGCCATTTATCCAAGTATATTGGCTTGTCTAAAAGCTATGTTTTGCCCAGTTAAAGGAGGACATACAGGCTTTCTTAGCACAAACGCTTTAGCCGGGTTAAAAACATTCCCTTGTGTTCAGGTTAAAAGAGTAAAACCATGCATACATTCATATTTTCAACTGCTCAAGGGCGCTAAAACACATTCAAATAAGAAAATCTGATTGACAAGTGAAAAAAATAAACTTGAACTGTAAAAAGAACTAGAGAAAAAATGCAGCTGCAGCAGTCTGGCAAATTTCTGCAAACATGGAAATAAACTGACAAGCGGCAGGGCTAGTAATATGCAGGAAGCTACTCACACATACTCATGGCACTTAAGAGTTTCAGAAGCATTTCCCTAAATGACACATGCAAAACAGGACAGGAGACCCATAAGGGTGACCTATTGTTCTGCCTGTCAAACAGCCTCTTTCAATGCAGAATAATAAAAAGAGAGACAATAATCATCCTGAGAATCCACTATATTCATTTTTCATTACTACAGAAACAGCCCATGCAGCTTTACAGACTTTAAGATTCCACTATCTTGTTCCCACATATTTGTGAATTGATCACTGCACCCAATTTCCCAGAGTATGATCCCTGCTGAATGCTTTTTTTTTTGCCACAGAGATTAAAGGACATGAAGTCTTGGCCAGATTCATATTTCTTATTAAGTCACTTAATATGTTTTAGGTAAGAAGGAGAAAAAGAGTCCTAGATGCTGAGGTTTTCCAAACTGACTTATGCATGCCCTCATTCCTTTTCTCAATCAGCCTCTTCGCACTGTAGAATAACTGTTCACAATACCAGGTGCTGTAGTCTTACAAGGAAGACCTGGCAATCTACTTCCGTTTGCACCTAGCCAAGAAAACACAGGAGATAAGGACAACTATCCACAGAGTTGCCAGGAGTTAGCACTGACGTGACGGCCAGGGCCGGCCCGTCCATTGAGCAAGAATGTTTTTTGCACAGGGCCCCGCGTTTCAGGGGGCCCCGCGCAAAGAACATTCTGCTTTTTAGAAATTAAATTAAAAAAAAAAAAAGCTAGCTGCTGCTGCTGCCGCCGCCACGGCAGCAGCAGAATGGAGTGTCCCGCGAGGCCCCCTCTGCCCGGCTGAGCCCCTCTGCGCTGGCTTTCAGATACGTGAAGGGAAGAGTGTCTCCCTCGCGTCTGTTAAGCCCGCAGGGGCTGATGGGAAATTTCCCATCTGCCCCTGCGGGCTTAACAGAGCGGCGAGGGAGACACTCTCCCTTTGCGTATCTGAAAGCCGGCGCAGAGGGGCTCAGATGGGTAGGGAGAGCTCAGCCGGGCAGAGGGGGCCCCGCGGGACACTCCATTCTGCTGCTGCTGTGGCGGCGGCGGCAGCAGCCAGCGTTTCTTTTTTTTTTTAATTTTCCATGAGCCGATGGGGGGGGGGGTTAGGACTGGTAATGGGCTATGGGGGGGGTTAGGACTTGACTGATGGGGGTGGGCAGTGGGCTGTTGGGGGGGTTAGGACTGGTAATGGGCTATGGGGGAGTTAAGACTGGTAATGGGCTGTGGGCTGATGGGGGCTGTCTGGAAATGGGGTGATGGGGGGTTAGGACTGATAATGGGCGATGGGGGGCTAGGACAGGAAATGGGCTGATGGGGAGGGGTTAGGACTTGAGGTGGGCTGATGTGGTTAGGACTGGTAATGGGCTGTGGGCTGATGGGGGGGGTAGGACTGGCAATGGGCTATGGGGGGCTGACTGGAAATGGGCTGATGGGGTTAGGACTGGAAGTGGGTTAGGACTGGTAATGGGTTATAGGGGGGCTTAAACTGAAAATGGGGTGATGGGGGTTAGGACTGAAAGTGGGTTGATGGGGGGCTAGGACTGGTAATGGGTTGGTGGGTTGCTAGCACTGGAAATGGGCTGAGTGGAAGGGGAGGCTTGAACTGCAAATAGCTGATGGGTAGGGGCTTGGAATGGAAATGGGCTGTGAGGGAAGGGAGCTAGGACTAAAAATGGGCTGATGGAGCAGCTAAGAGAGGACTGGAAATGGGCTGTTGGGGGGAGCTAAGATTGGAAATGGGCTGTGGTGGAGGCTTGAATTGAAATGGACTCATGGAGGGGCTAGAAATGGAAGTAGGCTCATGGGGGGGCTTGGACTGGTATTGGGCTGAGTGGAGGGGAGCTAGGATTTGACATGGGCTGATGGTGGGGCTAGGAAATGACTAGAAATGGGCTGATGGGGGGCTGGGATTGGAAATGAGCTGATGGAGGGACTCTGATAGGAATGGAAATGGACAGGGGAGCTAGAACTGGAAATGGGCTGATGGGGGGGCTAGGACTGGAAATGGGCTGATGCAGGGACTAGAAGGGAGCGGATGTTGGGTGAGACTGGAACTAGAAGGGAGCTGATGTTGGGGGAGGATTAGAATGGGATGGGGCTGGGAGAGTAAAATGGAGAGGGGAAAAATATTTTGTGTGGGAGGGATGAAAAAATCTACAATTGGCCGGGTATTGGGAGAGTAAGTGGGGATTGAGGATGGAGGGGTAAAATTTGTGTGGATGAAATAGGAATGAGGAAAGAGCAAAAGGAGAAAGATTAGTATGTTAAAGCAGATGTAGAGAGAGAGAATGGAAAAAAAAACTAGAAGAGAGAAGAAAGGACAAATGGACAGCAGACGATGGAGAGTTAGCAGAAAACATGAAGAAACCAGAAGAAAGTGGCTGGAGCAATTGCAACTGAAAAAAAATGCACAAAAGGTAGAAAGATATCTCTTTATTTTGAATTTATTAACTGGAATATAAAAGCTCTGGGAAATGTGCATCGTTAACGTCTGCGCTTTGTTTGGTACAAGAGGAAATTAATTTATAGTTTTATTTCTACAGTGTTGTTGTACATTCCAAGTTTGGCTTTTGGGGTTCCCAGTTTAATTATTGCCTTCCTGTTTCTAAATTGTGATTCCTTGTTTGGTGATGGCCTATGTTCTGCATGTGTAACTGAGCTGAGGTATTCTGTTTATGTAATTCCTATTTGACATTGCCACTTGTTCTCTTTCCCCAGTATTCTCTGAAATGTATTGGTTTAATATTTGCAGTGTTGCCTTTTGATAGGTAGGGTATGGTGCTTTGTGAGTCCTGGTAATGCTGTCAGGATATGGCGGGTTTGCTATGGGTTCTAAATGGGCAGCATTTGTAGTAGTTCCTAATGTGCCTGGCAGTTGGCACTGGATTATAGTAATGTAGAAATCTTTTAATCTTTCTTTATCCATACACTCATTAAGAGACATGTTTACTAAAAGTTAGTGTATGGTAACATTATGCAAATATTTATGCAAATAAGGCCACTTATGCAAATGAGGCCCCGCACTGAGTCTCCGCACATGGCCCCGCACCCCCCTTGGGCCACCCCTAGTGACGGCACACGACAATAGTGAGATCTGAGGTTCGTCTCAAATAAGGCTTGAAAAGACGTAATTCAACAGACAGAATGGATCATAAAATGTCACTCGTGCTGCATTTTTTCTTGTTTATAAGCCACACAACATATGCAGTATCCCCTGATGTCCAAGATGGCTGGAGACAAGTGTCTTTCAAGGCTATTCCACAGTACAACTCAATCACAGTAGCAACAAGCAGCTGTCTTCTCTCCAACTGCCACGCTCCCACCGTTCCAACCACTCTCCCAAAGAAAACAAAAAAAGTAAGAGTAATTTTTAGGATTCAAATTTAAATATAGCTGTCCCGGTGTTATAACTACTGTATTAACTGGATACATTTAAATTAAGAGCTCCCATTAGTTAAGCTCTAATGATGAAAGAGAGCAGTCTAAAAAATGATGCAAGTTAAAAAAAACAAAACCCAGAAGCAGATTAAGGAGAACTGATCTGAAAACTAAAAGTACAAGACGTCCTCAGAGTTAAGATGCAGTTATCAAGAATCAGTTGCATCTTAAGTAGAAACATGGTATAAATAGGGATTGGTTCTAGCACTAAGGTCAGATCCTCTATTTTTACCAAAATAACCTGAAATTCAGTAATATATAGTACTACAAAAGGCAGAAACATGTTGTAAAGCATTATATTTTTATGTCTGAAGAGAAAGATGTTAAGGCACAGGATATAGCACTGACACTGTTTCAAGGTCACTCTTGGTCAGCACATTGGGCCTCAGTCATCAGTATGCCAATATGTGCTTGCTGGGAGACCTCAGGCATCAAAGATGGAACAAATGTTTAAAATGAATAACGGGTGTTGATTTAAAAAGGTAACATCTAGATATACCTCAAAAGCCAGGGCCAGCCCAAGAGTTTCTGCCATCCTAGGCAGAAACCCATGCCTCACTGCCCCCAACCCCCAGCAGCCGCTGCCACCTACCCCCCCCCCCCTCCACGATTCCATCTTGGGAGGGGGAGGCGGCAGCGACAACAGCAGTATTTCTAAAAGCAGCGGCTTTCGGCTACAAGGAACCTCGTTATTTTGTATATAGCTTACACTGTTGTGTGTTATCCCTAGTTTCCATTCATGTTCTAATGTAAATCTGTTCCATGTAATGTTGAAATTCTGTTCTCTGTAAACCGCATTGATCCTTGGAAACGCAGTATATTAGAATAAATAAATAAAAAAGCCGATTTTTAGTCAACAGGCATGCCTTTAGGCACTTTTTTTTTTTTGTGCCATCAAGTCAGCTCCTAGTGATTCAGCTGCCTCTGGGTTTTCTTGGCAATGTATCACCAGAAATAGATTGCCAGGCATTTTCTTCCAAAGCAATGGAGGGAAAAAAGACATGCCCAAGATCACAAGGAGTGCCAGTGGGAATCAAACCCTTGATCTTCTGCGTACTAGGCAGTTGCTCTAACCACTAGGCTACTCCTCCACAGTAAAGAGAATATAAGAGGCATATCTATATAATACATGTGTATATTTACGTTCCAAAAATGCAGATGTGTGATTATATGTGTTAGTAGCATCCCATTTTAAGTGTTCTTTTAAAATAACTTAAGGAGTTATTTTAGAAGTCTTACTTGCAATTTCCACATGGGAATGACATCCATATGTAAAGGGAAATTTTAGGAAGGGCTCAATTTATACATGGATGCCCTTAATAAGCATAAATTGCAAGCGGGTTTGTCAGGGACATGGCTAAGGAGTGGCAAGGGCAGTTTAAAACTCTACGCTATGTATCCCCCTTTTCATAAAGGGAATACACGTATATGGCTGCAATTGTCCACATCAGGATTTACACTGGCTCCCTAGCACATTTAGATTTTACAAAATTGCCTGCTTCAGCCAACCCTTTTTATATGAAGGATTAAGGGGTTTATCCTCAGTTCTCTGGTATTTATTTACCCTCAAATGTTAAGTTAGATAGAGATTACGGCATCTGTAAATTGGTGGCATTTATATGTGTAGGTTTGCAAAACAGTCACCATGCATGTGTAAGCATTGACGCTTACACATTTAAAGTTGTAAGCTCCAGCACATGCATGTTGTGGCAGGGTCAGGAACACGAAGCACACAAGAACATAAGATATGCCATACTGGGTCAGACCAAGGTCCATCAAGCCAGCCCAGTATCCTGTTTCCAACAGTGGCCAATCTAGGTCACAAGTACCCAGCAGTCTCCTCAAAAGACACAGGTTACTCAATGCTTGTATTGGGTCAAGCAGTGATATCCTGGGTCCCTTTTAATAACGGTTTATGGACCTTTCCTCCAGGAACTTGTACAGACATTTTTTAAACCCAGCTACACTAACAGCTTTTTACTACATCCTCCAGCAACAAATTGCAGAGTTTGATTACAAGTTGAGTGAAAAAATATTTTCTCTTATTAGTCTTAAATAGGTTACCCTGTAGCTTTATTGCATGGCCCCTAGTCTTTCTATATTCTGACGATGTAAACAATCGATCTACGTTTACCTGTTCCACTCCATTCATTAATTTATAGACCTCTATCATATCTCCCCTCAGCCGTCTCTTTCCCAGGTTGAAGAGCCCTAACCTTTTTAGCCTCTCTTCATAGGGCTCCACACATCAAACAGTAAGTAGGGATTTGAGGGTTTCTTTGTTTGGTTTTTTTTGTTACATTGCTAGCTCTCTGACTGGGAGCTCTTAAAAGGGTTTTGTGTATATTTTTTAAAGCAAGGTTAATTTCATTTTTGCTGTTTTAGGGGAACTGTACTTGAGCACAGTAGTATTGCTGAACTCTGTAACCCCCTCAGGTTCAGGAACTGCTAACACCTAATCAGGGGTTAGTGGGCCTGTTTCCTGAGTGCAATTGAAGCCTGCATAAAAAGGCTGCTTTGCCCTGCCCTTTGAGGCTTTCTTAACCAGGGCTCCACACATCAAACAGTAAGTAGGGATTTGAGGGTTTCTTTGTTTGGTTTTTTTGTTACATTGCTAGCTCTCTGACTGGGAGCTCTTAAAAGGTTTTGTGTATATTTTTTTAAAGCAAGGTTAATTTCATTTTTTGCTGTTTTATGGGGAAATGTAATTTAGCACAGTAGTATTGATTAAATCTTTAACCCCCTCAGGTTCAGGAACTGCTAACACCTAATCAGGGGTTAGTGGGCCTGTTTCCTGAGTGCAATTGAAGCCTGCATAAAAAGGCTGCTTTGCCCTGCCCTTTGAGGCTTTCTTAACCAGGGCTCCACACATCAAACAGTAAGTAGGGATTTGAGGGTTTCTTTGTTTGGTTTTTTTGTTACATTGCTAGCTCTCTGACTGGGAGCTCTTAAAGGGTTTTGTGTATATTTTTTTAAAAGCAAGGTTAATTTCATTTTTGCTGTTTTAGGGGAACTGTACTTGAGCACAGTAGTATTGCTGAACTCTGTAACCCCCTCAGGTTCAGCACATGCTAACACCTAAACAGGTGTTAGTTCCCTCCCTACCCCACCCGACTCCCACCCACCCCTAGTGAGCAGTCTTGCTTTATAGGGCACCTCCCCCTTTAAACAAATCACAGTGAATTCCGACCAGCACATTTTGAATATAATTAAAGAGTTTTAACTGCTTTTTCTCTGAAAGGACAGCTGCGAAACCAGCTGGTACTTCGTAGATCTCTCTCTTTTGCTTTAACAGATCCTAAGCTCCACAAACAGAACAATGGCTGGGAAAAATCGTATTGCTAAAGCTGTTGCCCGCGGTACTGCTTCTGCCTCGGTCCCGACAGAGGTCCTAAAGCCAATTTAAGAAGCGGTTCCCTGCTCAGGATGCCGGCAAGCTGAAGCTCTGAGGAAACAAGTGGAGGAACTCAGAGAGGAGGTGGCGAGGCTGAGGAGTATTCAAGACAGTGAGAAGTACATTGATGAGATGCTGCTTGCAGCAACCAGGCTCTCCAGCACAGGAGAAGATGGGTGCCAACAGAATGTCGATGGTTGGACAAAAGTCACCAGAGCCTGCAAAATCACCAATCCAACTTCTCCAGCCCTTGAATTGAAGAACCATTATGCAGCCCTGGAAGTGGAGGAGGTGAAAGCATCCCTGGAAAGGGAAGAACCAGAGTTCAAGTACCCCATAGTTGCAGAATCAGTGACCAGAAGGAAACGAAGGGTAGTGGTGGTTGGAGACTCTCTTCTGAGGGGTACTGAGGCGTCCATCTGCCGACCAGACTTGATATCCAGAGAGGTATGCTGTCTGCCTGGTGCCAAGATCCAAAATGTTACGGAGAGTTTGCCGAGACTCATCAAGCCCACTGACTATTACCCAATGTTGCTAATCCATGTTGGAACAAATGATACTGCCAGGTATACCTCGAACGTATCAAAAGTGACTTCATGGCTCTGGGACAGAGGGTGAAGCAGGTAGGTGCACAGGTGGTGTTCTCTTCAATCCTCCCTGTTGAGGGTAAAGGCCAAGGCAGAGAGGCTCGCATCCTGGAGATTAATGCATGGCTGCGTGGATGGTGTCTTCGAGAGCGTTTTGGTTTCCTAGACCATGGGATGCTGTTCCAAGGGTTGCAGAGCAGAGATGGCATCCATCTGTCCAAGAAAGGTCAACACATCTTTGGTAGTAGACTGGCTAATCTACTGAAGAGGGCTTTAAACTAGATTCGTTGGGGATGGGTGAAGAAAGCCCCCAGGTAAGTGATACATCAAATACCTTTATGGAAATGGGTAACAGGGGTAACATATGGAAAGCAGTGTGTATAAATGCCTGTAGCATGGGAAATAAGATCTCTGAAGTTGAAGCTTTGTTGGGAGTGGCTGACTTAGATTTAGTGGCAGTTACAGAAACATGGTTCACAGAAAACCATGACTGGGATGTAACTATACCTGGCTATACTTTATTCAGAAAGGACAGGGTAGGAAGAAGGGGAGGAGGGGTAGCACTATATGTAAAAACTACTATTAAAGCTTTGGAATTACAGAGCTTAAAAGGGAGAGAGGAGGCATTGTGGGTTAGACTAGAAAGAGGGAAAGAGAAATCTATTTGCATTGGTGTGATATACAGACCTCCCTCACAAGAGGAAGAGGTGGACAGAGAGTTAATTGAAGACATACGCAGCATTGCTAGGAAAGGGGAAGTGCTACTGCTAGGAGATTTTAATATGCCAGATGTTGATTGGCACATTCCTGCTGCAGTATCATCTAGGAGTAAGGAGATCCTGGATTCTCTACAGGGAGAACTATTCAGGCAATTGATAACAGACCCCACACGTGAAGGGGCCATACTGGACTTGGTGCTTACCAATGGTGAAAGTGTTTCTGATGTTGTAGTGGGAGATCATTTTGCATCCAGTGATCACCAGATGGTGTGGTTCAGTATTAGGACTAGGGCTGTTAGAATCCATTCCAAGGTGAAGATCTTAGACTTTAGGAAGACTAACTTTGCGATGATGGACCAATGCCTCAGGGAGTCGTTAGTGGGATGGGAACAGCTGGGGGATGTAGAACAACAGTGGGCAAAACTGAAAGGGGGTATTTTAAAGGCAACCAACCTTTTTGTTAAAATGGTAAACAAAGGCAAAAGGAACAGGAGACCGCTATGGTTTGTCGAAGGAAGTAGCTGAAAAAGTGAAGAAAAAAGAGGGAGGCCTTCATGAAATACAAGAGATCACAGAGAGAGGAAGACAGGCATCTGTATTTGGAAAAACTTAGAGAAGCTAGCAAAGTAGTCAAGAAGGCAAAGATTCAAAAGGAGGAGGAAATAGCCAATGCAATAAAATGGGGGGATAAGACATTTTTCAGATATATTAGTGAGACGAGGAAGGGCAAAAGTGGTATTGTCAGACTCAAGGGTACAGGGGGGGAATATGTAGAAGCTGATAAGGATAAAGCGGAATTACTTAACAAATATTTTTGTTCTGTGTTCACAGATGAAAAACCAGGAGCAGGACCTCAGAAAACACCCACAAATAAGAACAGAAGCGAGGGACATCTTGAACAATTTTCAGAAGACTGTGTTCGTGAGAAACTAGCTCAACTCAAAGTAGACAAAGCGATGGGACCGGATGGGATACACCCTAGAATACTGAGGGAACTTGGGGACATTCTAGCAACTCCACTGACTGACCTTTTCAATGCCTCGTTGGAGTCGGGAGTGGTGCCAAAGGACTGGAGAGAGGCTCATGTGGTGCCTTTACACAAAAGCGGAAGTAAGGATGTGGTTGAAAACTACAGGCCGGTTAGTTTAACTTCAGTGGTGAGTAAATTAATGGAAACGCTGTTGAAAGAGAAAATAGTGAGGTTTCTGGAGTCCAGCGGATTACAGGATCCGAGGCAGCATGGATTCACCAGAGGCAGGTCTTGTCAGACAAATCTGATTGATTTCTTTGACTGGGTGACCAGGGAGTTGGACCGAGGGAGAGCTCTAGATGTGGTGTATTTAGATTTCAGTAAAGCCTTTGACACTGTTCCTCACAGGCGACTTATAAACAAACTGAGCACCCTAGGGATGGACCCTAAAGTTACTGCTTGGGTTAGAAATTGGTTGGGTGGGAGGCGACAAAGAGTACAAGTAAATGGAGCTCACTCTGAGGAGAAGGATGTTACCAGTGGTGTGCCCCAGGGATCTGTCCTTGGTCCGATTCTTTTTAACATCTTTGTTAGTGATATAGCGGAAGGGCTGTCGGGTAAGGTTTGCCTCTTTGCAGATGATACCAAAATCTGCAATAAAGTAGACACCCAGGAAGGTGTAGATAACATGAGGAGGGATCTAGCTAAGCTTGAAGAATGGTCTAGAATTTGGCAGCTGGGATTTAATGTTAAAAATGTAAGGTCATGCATTTGGGCTGCAGCAATCCAAGGGAGCAATACAGCATAGGAGGTGAAGTACTTTTGTCCACTAAAGAAGAGCGGGACCTAGGCGTAGTTGTGTCCGATGATCTTAGAGTAGCTAAACAGGTAGACAAGGCGACGGCTATAGCTAGAAGGATGCTTGGGTGCATACGTAGCGGTAGGGCTAGCAGAAAAAGGAGGTGATAATGCCTCTGTATAAGTCTTTGGTGCGACCTCATTTGGAGTATGGTGTGCAATTCTGGAGACCGCACCTTCAAAAGGATGTGAACAGGATGGAGTCGGTACAGAGGGGTTGCTACTAAGATGATTAGTGGTCTTCATTATAAAGCATATGAGGACAGACTTAAGGATCTTAATATGTACACCTTAGAGAAAAGGCGGGATAGAGGTGATATGATTGAGATGTTTAAATACCTCCGTGGCATAAATGTTCAGGGAGAGAGCCTCTTTCAATTGAAAGCAAGTTCTGCGACGAGGGGACATGGGATGAGGGTGAAGGGAGATAGATTCAGGAGTGATATGCGGAAATATTTCTTTACGGAAAGAGTAGTGGATCCGTGGAATAGTCTCCCAGTGGAGGTGGTAGAGATGAGGACAGTAACTGAATTCAAAAAACCATGGGACCAACACAGAGGATCTCTAAAGGTAAAAAGTGGACTGTTGTAGTTGTTGTTATGGAAGGACAGACTAGATGGGCCTTGTGGTCTTTTTCTGTCATCATGTTTCTATGTTTCTATGTATCCTTCCATCCCCTTTACCATTTTGGTGGCTCTTTTCTGTACCTTTTCTAATAAGCTATATCCTTTTTAAGATACGGAGACCAGAATTGCACACAATATTCAAGGTGTGGTCGAACCATGGAACAATACAGAGGCATTATAATATCCTTTATTTTATTTTCCATTCCTTTCCTTATGGTACCTAGCATTCTATTTGCTCTCCTGGCCGTCGCTGCACACTAAGCAGAGGGTTTTAACATGTTATCCACAATGACGCCTGAATCTTTTTCCTGGGTGGTGATTCCCAAAGTGGAACCTTACATCATGTAACCATAGTTTGGGTTGCTCTTTTCTAGGTGCATAACTTTGCACTTGTCCACATTAAATTTCATCTGCCATTTGGATGCCCAGTCTTCCAATTTATCAAGATCCTCTTGGAATTTTCCACAATCCTCTTGGGTTTTAGAAACATAGAAATATGACGACAGAAAAAGACCACATGGCCTATCTAGTATGTCCTTCCATAACAACTACAACAGTCCCCTTTTTACCTTTAGAGATCCTCTGTGTTTGTCCCATGCTTTTTTGAATTCAGTTACTGTCCTCATCTCTACCACCTCCACTGGGAGACTATTCCACGGATCCACTACTCTTTCCGTAAAGAAATATTTCCGCACATCACTCCTGAATCTATCTCCCTTCACCCTCATCCCATGTCCCCTCGTAGCAGAACTTGCTTTCAATTGAAAGAGGCTCTCTCCCTGAACATTTATGCCACGGAGGTATTTAAACATCTCAATCATATCACCCGTATCCCGCCTTTCCTCTAAGGTGTACATATTAAGATCCTTTAGTCTGTCCTCATATCCTTTATAATGAAGACCACTAATCATTTTAGTAGCCACTCTCTGCACAGACTCCATCCTGTTCACATCCTTTTGAAGGTGCGGTCTCCAGAATTGCACACTATACTCCAAATGAGGTCGCACCAAAGACTTATACAGAGGCATTATCACCTCCTTTTTTCTGCTAGCCATTCCTCTCCGTATGCACCCAAGCATCCTTCTAGCTTTTGTCGTCGCCTTTTCTACCTGTTTAGCTACTTTAAGATCATCAGACACAACCACGCCTAGGTCCCTCTCTTCTTTAGTGGACAAAAGTACTTCACCCCCTATACTATATTGCTCCCTTGGATTGCTGCAGCCCAAATGCATGACCTTACATTTTTTAACAATAAATCCCAGCTGCCAAATTCTAGACCATTCTTCAAGCTTAGCTGGATCCCTCCTCATGTTATCAACTTTAAATAGTTTTGTGTCATCTGCAAATTTGATAAGTTCACTCATTCCCTTTTCCAGGTCATTTATGAATATGTGAAAAAGCGGTGGACCCAGCACAGATCCCTGCGGTACTCCACTATTCACCTTTTTCCAATGGGAAAATTGGCCATTTATCCCTACCCTCTGCTTTTTATCTTTTAACCAGTTCCTGATCCACAATAGTACACTGCCTCCTATCCCATGACTTTTTTTTATTTTTTTATTTATTTATTTTTTAAGTATTTTTATGTTTAAATGTGTTTATTAAATCAAAATCCAAAAGGGTAAACAAATGGAGAATCATAATACAACTTATTTGTAGCCCCGTACAAACAATCACTTCAGAACAACCATTGAAAACAACCACCCTCTCCCACCCCCCAAAAGAAAACACACTATCAAATGTAATTTCACCAGAAACTAACATCCATCACCCACGTAATAATACAATAACCAGCAGTGCAGCCTCACCAACAGTGAGACAACAAAAGAGGAAAACCTAAAAACTTAAGGGGTCGGAGAACTTAAAGACTCATACAGTCGGATGGAGTCAGATGGAGTCAAAAGACCAGGAAGAAACCCATGATAGGTGAGAAACACGACCCCCCCTTTTTCCATCCTCAGTCCACCCTTCACCTAAAATGAACCAGGGAAAAACAAACACTGCAATAAGCGTAATACATATAAGTAAAGAGATAAAGATACATAGAAATGAATAAATAAGTGCAGGGAACATGAACACCTGACACCATAAAGAAAGGGCGCACAGAACCCTATTCAAGTTATAGTGATCAACATGTAATAAGCCGCCCCAAGGCCCCCCCCTCCCTCACCCCCCCCAACCGCACCAGTGCCTTGTAGAGCATCCCCTACATTGATAGGGAGGGGCAATCCCCCCAATGCAGTACAGCCTACTAACCCCCCAAACCAAACGCCCCCCTCCCCCCCTCTCTACCCAACCCACCTCCCACCAACCGACCCCCCCCCCCACCCACCCACCCACCCATCGACACCGAAACAGACACTCACATCTACCCACATACGCACCCAAACCTACAAAATTCATACACACCTCCCAAAAGAGACTGGTATTTCCCGAGTGGAGGAGGAATACCCCAAGAAGGAGCAGTAGGAAGAGGAAAAAGGAGGAAGAAAGAAGGAGCCCACTACCCACCCACCTAATATCCTCTGAGAAGTCGGCGACGAGTGCCAGCTGGCAGAGACTGTAGATGTGGGCCCCAACCTTCCATAAATCTCCCCCAACGCTGCGGGTGATCACCCGCCCGACGCCTCTCCATCACCAGCACCAGGTGTAGCTTATTCCTCCATTCCCCATAGGTAGGGCCCCGACCATCCACCCATCTTTGCAAAATAGTCATACGAGCAGTCACCAATACCAAACGAACCCAGTGCCACACAACACACCCAACTTGCTCTGCAAAGGACTCTTGCCAAATATCCAAAACCACACTGGCAGCGGAGAGCCCCAAATGCATCTGCACACAGCCCTCCAAATAACCCAATACTTTTCCCCAAAAAACCTTAACCTGCGGACACAACCAAAACATATGTCCTAATGTGGCTCTATCCCCTTTACAACGAGGACAACAGTGTGACCTCCCAATGCCCGCTTTCCACGCCCGAAGAGGAGCAAAGTAAAGCCTACGGAGCAACTTGTATTGCATATCTCTATGCGCAACCATTGCACTCAACTTCGGGAGGCCTGCCAGACCCTGCAAAACCCCTTCCCCAGCTATTTCTTCCCTCAAATCCTGAGTCCAAGCAGCCGCCAAATCATCTATCCGGATAGGCGGTATGGACTCCCACAGCATTTTATAAAGCCCTGTTACCCCACCCCCCTCCCATGACTTTTTAGTTTTGCCAAAAGTCTCTGATGAGGGACCTTGTCAAAGGCTTTCTGAAAGTCCAGATATACTATATGAACGGACTCACCTTTGTCTACCTTTTTTTTTACACCTTCAAAAAAACATAACAGATTAGTAAGACAAGATCTTCCTTGTCTAAAGCCATGTTGGCTGTCTCCCATTAAGCCATGACTATCTACATGTTCAGTAATTTTGTTCTTTTATGATGGTTTCTACCATTTTTCCGGTACTGACATCAGGCTCACCAGTCTGTAGTTTCCCAGATCCCCCCCTGGAACCCTTTTTAAAAATTGGCATTACATTGGCCATCCTCCAATCTTCAGGTATTACAGATGATTTTAATGATAGTTCACAGATTACTAATAGCAGGTCTGCAATCTAATATTTCAGTTCTTTCAGCACCCTTGGATGTATGCCATCCGGTCCAGGTGATTTGCTACTCTTCAGTTTATCAAATAGTTGTAATACATCTTCCCAATGTATCGATATTTCTTTCAATTCTTCCGCAGTATCACAAGGCATGCTACAAAGTCACAGAATCCCTTAGGATAGGGAAAGGAAAGCCCCTGCCACAGATTAAGTCCCAGGGGATTCAGTTAGAGAGGAGAACAGCCAGGAGAAGGTGGAGCTGGCTTTAGTTTCCCAGAGTAGAGAATATGGGCGTTCATTTCCTCTGGTTTAGCAGGGAAAGAAACCCAGGAGTGGGTGAAGAGCAAACTGACTGAGTGGAAAGTAGATGCACATAGAATAAACTCCACTGGAATATTCCCCAAGGCAATGAGCTTATGGACTGCTCCTTTATGTGCATTTAAAGACTGTTTGGGGTTAAAGTTCAGAGACTGTTTTGGGGATAAAATCCCAGTGACCATTGCTGAACTTACCTTGTTGATTGCTGCTCTGCTGTATGCAGATTAAACCTCAGAGAAGAGAGGGAGGGGAGCAGTGTTTCCTGGTGCAGGAGCAGCCTGACTACAGAGGCAGAGGAACAGTTAGAATTTTCTGAAGCTGCCTGGAAGCAGTGGACTGGACTACAGGCAGCCAACTTGATACCGGCCTGGATGAGGGAAGTATGTGCATGGAACAGTTTCTCCTTCTGTGATTTGGAAACGAGACCGCTGCTGGAAGGACGTGTAAAGACTTTCTGGCTGCAAGTGCTGCCTTGGGAGTGAATGCATGAACTGTGCCATGTGGAACTGTTGCAGGACGATATACAGAGTGTGGGACACTGCTACTGTCAATGTTAATAAACGCTGGGAATTTATGTAAAAGGTTGAAATAATGATTAGTCTGCTTAATTAAAATAACCACTGAACGGAACTGCTGTGAGACTTGTTGCATTGGAAGAGAAAGTTGAGACAGTGGCCAGCTTACAGACATCACTTGGAGTAAAGTTTACAGTGCATCTGGACTGGAGAGCACTCCCCGATGGTGACAAAGTGTAGGGCCGCCATGTTTACCACGCTAAATTTTTCCTACATGTGGATCTGCAAGATGCTTGCACTTCCTTATTCTGTATTTGTAAGAAAGGCTCCAAGTTCAGCAGTACAGCACAGTTACTTACCTGTAACAGGTGATCTCTGGGAACAGCACGAATAAGTCTTCACATATGGGTATCGTCGGTACCGACGGAGCCTGCGCAGGAACGCTCCCCAGCGTCCAGTAAGAAAGCTTTTGGGAGCATCTACAGTGCCTGCGCGCTGCCTTCCCACCTTTCCCAACCGCCTCTCTCCAGTTCGAGTTTTAAAGCTGAGACAAAGAGAGAGAGAGGAAAGGAAAGATAGATAGAGAGATACAACTCCTAGGGGAGGTGGGTGGGTTGTGAAGACTTATTCCTGCTGTTCCCAGAGATCACCTGTTACAGGTAAGTAACTGTGCTATCTCCAGGAACAAGCAGGAATGAGTCTTCAAATATGGGAACTCCCTAGCTGTAGATGCCAGGGAGAAACCCCAGGCTGTGTGTCCTTGAAAAGGACTCTACCTCCTCCCATGGATCTCTGGCATCCGACCAGGGTAGGTGGGTAGGAGTTGATTAGGAACGGAACAGGTGTTTGAGAACAGCCTGACCAAACGAGGCATCCTGGGCAGGAGTCCTTGTCCAAACAGTAATGGGCTGTGAAGGTATGAACCGAGGCCCAGGTGGCCGCTCGACAGATTTGGTCGATGGACACAGAGTTTAGATGAGCCATTGAGGCTGCCATGGCTCTCACATTGTGAGCTGTGACATGGCCCTCCAGAGAAATGTTCCTACTCTGGTAGGCGAAAGAAATACACTGAGCAATCCAGTTGGACAGTGTTCTCTTAGAGACTGGAAGTCCTAAATGAGAAGGATCAAAAGCAACAAAGAGTTGAGAAGACTTTCTATGTTGCTGTGTTCTTTATAAGTAAAAAGCGAGAGCTCTCTTACAATCCAAGGTATGAAGATTCCTCTCTGCACTTGATGCATGAGGTCCTGGAAAAAAGACAGGTAAATATACCTCTTGGTTCAGATGAAAAGGCGAGACCACTTTAGGCATAAAGTGTGGATTGGTCCTGAGGACTACCTTATCATGATGGAACCTTGTATAAGGTGGATTAGCCACCAAAGCTTGCAACTCACTGATGCGGCGTGCTGAGGTGACTGCAATGAGAAAAATAACTTTCCAAGAAAGAAATTTCAAGGAGGTGGTGGCTAAAGGTTCAAAGGGTGGCTTCATAAGCTAGCCAAGAACCAGGTTTAAGTCCCATGCCACTGGAGGTGGTCTAATGGGAGGTTTAGTTAAAAGAAGGCCTCTCATGAATCTTGCTATAAGAGGATGAGAGGAAATAGGTTGTCCATTGAGAGGCTTGAGGGACGCTGCAATAGCACTCAAATGGACTCTTACTGAATTTGTTTTCATAACCTGCATGGGATAGATGCAGGAGATACTCTAGTAGAGAATTCAGAGGTATTGCAAGAGGGTTTAGACCCTTCCCTGAACACCAAATGGTAAATCTTTTCCATTTGAAAGCATAGGAACGTCTAGTAGAAGGCTTTCTAGAGGCATGAATAACATCTCTGACTTGTTGAGAGAGATGAAAATCTTGAAGGTCTAGGCCCTCATCAACCAAGCCCTGAGATGGAGAGACTGGGGGTTTGGGTGCCACAACGTTCCTTCTTCCTGGGATAGAAGGTCTGGTGCAGAGCCCAAGTCCAGGGAAGGAGCTTGAGAGAGATGCAGAAACAGAGGGTACCACACTTGGCGTGGCCAATGTGGTGTTATGAGGATCATGGTCCCTCGATCTCTCTGAAGCTTGAATAGTGTTTTGGGAATTAGGGGAATTGGTCGAAAGGCATACAGGAAGTCTTGACCCGAGTGAAGGAGGAAGGCATCCTTGGCCTGAACTCCCTGACACGGAATTCTGGAACAGAACCGGGGAAGTTTGGCATTCCACGGACTTGCAAAGAGGTGTATGTCCGGGGTTCCCCAAATTCGAAAAAATCCTGGCTACCTGGTCCATGTGGAGGGACCACTCATGTGGAAGCAGAACTCGACTGAGTCTGTCCGCCCAAGAGTTTTGAACGCCTGGAAGATATACTGCCAGAAAATGGATGTGATGCTCTCTGGCGAAGGCCCACAGTCGCAAAGCTTCGTTGCAAAGCAACAGAGAGGCAGTCCCGCCCTGCTTGTTTACATAGAACATGGCTACTTGGTTGTCTGTATGGATGAGGACTGTCCTGTAGCTGAGCAGGGAATGGAACACTCTGAGAGCTAACAAAATAAAGATTCCAAAAGAATTCACAAAGACCACAAAAACAACCAATAAAAAAGCATTCTCCCATGCTGCCCCTATACTCTGGAACTCACTACCAGACGAAATCAGAGCATTAACCGACCTTAAAGTACTACGTAAAACCTTAAAAACTCACCTCTTTATCTCACACTACGGCCCACTAGCAAATTCTCAACTTCTAAATGAAAAGGGATGATCTATATAACTCACTGAAACTAGCTTTGGAATTACAGAGCTTAAAAGGGAGAGAGGAGGCTTTGTGGGTTAAACTAGAAAGAGGGAAAGAGAAATCTATTTGCATTGGAGTGATATACAGACCTCCCTCACAAGAGGAAGAGGTGGACAGAGAGTTAATTGAAGACATACGCAGCATTGCTAGGAAAGGGGAAGTGCTACTGATAGGAGATTTCAATATGCCAGATGTTGATTGGCACATTCCTGCTGCAGTATCATCTAGAAGTAAGGAGATCCTGGATTCTCTACAGGGAGAACTATTCAGGCAATTGGTAACAGACCCCACACGTGAAGGGGCCATACTGGACTTAGTGCTTACCAATGGTGAAAGTGTTTCTGAAGTTGTAGTGGGAGATCATTTTGCATCCAGTGATCACCAGATGGTGTGGTTCAGTATTAGGACTAGGGCTGTTAGAATCCATTCCAAAGTGAGGATCTTAGACTTTAGGAAGACTAACTTTGCGAAGATGGGCCAATACCTCAGGGAGTCGTTAGTGGGATGGGAACAGCTGGTGGATGTAGAAAAACAGTGGGCAAAACTGAAAGGGGGTATTTTAAGGGCAACCGACCTTTTTGTTAAAATGGTAAATAAAGGCAAAAGGAACAGGAGACCGCTATGGTTTTCGAAGGAAGTAGCTGAAAAAGTGAAGAAAAAGAGGGAGGGCCTTCATGAAATACAAGAGATCACAGAGAGCGGAAGACAGGCATCTGTATTTGGAAAAACTTAGAGAAGCTAGCAAAGTAGTCAAGAAGGCAAAGATTCAAAAGGAGGAGGAAATAGCCAATGCAATAAAATGGGGGGATAAGACATTTTTCAGATATATTAGTGAGAAGAGGAAGAGCAAAAGTGGTATTGTCAGACTCAAGGGTGCAGGGGGGGAATATGTAGAAGCTGATAAGGATAAAGCGGAATTGCTTAACAAATATTTTTGTTCTGTGTTCACAGATGAAGAACCAGGAGCAGGACCTCAGAAAACACCCACAAATAAGAACAGAAGCGAGGGACATCTTGAACTATTTTCAGAAGACTGTGTTCGTGAGAAACTAGCTCAACTTAAAGTAGACAAAGCGATGGGACCGGATGGGATACACCCTAGAATACTGAGGGAACTTGGGGACGTTCTAGCAGCTCCACTGACTGACCTTTTCAATGCCTCGTTGGAGTCAGGAGTGGTGCCAAAGGACTGGAGAGAGGCTCATGTGGTGCCTTTACACAAAAGCGGAAGTAAGGATGTGGTTGAAAACTACAGGCCGGTTAGTTTAACTTCGGTGGTGAGTAAATTATTGGAAACGCTGCTGAAAGAGAAAATAGTGAGGTTTCTGGAGTCCAGCGGATTACAGGAAACGAGGCAGCATGGATTCACCAGAGGCAGGTCTTGTCAGACAAATCTGATTGATTTTTTTGACTGGGTGACCAGGGAGTTGGACCGAGGGAGAGCTCTAGATGTGGTGTATTTAGATTTCCGTAAAGCCTTTGACACTGTTCCTCACAGGCGACTTATAAACAAACTGAGCACCCTAGGGATGGACCCTAAAGTTACTGCTTGGGTTAGAAATTGGTTGGGTGGGAGGCGACAAAGAGTACAAGTAAATGGAGCTCACTCTGAGGAGAAGGATGTTACCAGTGGTGTGCCCCAGGGATCTGTCCTTGGTCCGATTCTTTTTAACATCTTTGTTAGTGATATAGCGGAAGGGCTGTCGGGTAAGGTTTGCCTCTTTGCGGATGATACCAAAATCTGCAATAGAGTAGACACCCAGGAAGGGGTAGATAACATGAGGAGGGATCTAGCTAAGCTTGAAGAATGGTCTAGAATTTGGCAGCTGGGATTTAATGTTAAAAAATGTAAGGTCATGCATTTGGGCTGCAGCAATCCTAGGGAGCAATACAGTATAGGAGGTGAAGTACTTTTGTCCACTAAAGAAGAGCGGGACCTAGGCGTGGTTGTGTCTGATGATCTTAAAGTAGCTAAACAGGTGGAAAAGGCGACGGCAAAAGCTAGAAGGATGCTTGGGTGCATACGGAGAGGAATGGCTAGCAGAAAAAAGGAGGTGATAATGCCTCTGTATAAGTCTTTGGTGCGACCTCATTTGGAGTATGGTGTGCAATTCTGGAGACCGCACCTTCAAAAGGATGTGAACAGGATGGAGTCGGTGCAGAGGGTTGCTACCAAAATGATTAATGGGCTTCATTATAAAGCATATGAGGACAGACTTAAGGATCTTAATATGTACACCTTAGAGGAAAGGCGGGATAGAGGTGATATGATTGAGATGTTTAAATACCTCCGTGGCATAAATGTTCAGGGAGAGAGCCTCTTTCAATTGAAAGCAAGTTCTGCTACGAGGGGACATGGGATGAGGGTGAAGGGAGATAGATTCAGGAGTGATATGCGGAAATATTTCTTTACGGAAAGAGTAGTGGATCCGTGGAATAGTCTCCCAGTGGAGGTGGAAGAGATGAGGACAGTAACTGAATTCAAGAAAGCATGGGACCAACACAGAGGATCTCTAAAGGCAAAAAGTGGACTGTTGTAGTTATGGAAGGACAGGCTAGATAGGCCATGTGGTCTTTTTCTGTCGTCATATTTCTATGTTTCTATGTTTCTATGTAACACTCCAATGCCTAACGATAGCTTTACTTTGACACTGCATAATGATATTGATACTTTTGAACTTACTGTACATAGTTAATTGTACATAGATTAAATTGTAAACTGTACATAGTACCCAAAGTTTAAAAATTTAAAAGTTAAATTGTTCATGTATATAGTTCATATAATGTTCAATGTAAACAGAAATGCCACTCTGTCTCTTCAACTGTTATTTGTAAACCGCACCTGATCAGCGGAAGGCTGCGGTATATAAACGTTTGTTAAATAAATAAATAAATAAAAATAAGAATATTGCTCTGAGTTCCAAGAGATTGATATGCAGAGAAGTCTCCTGTGGAGACCAGATGCCCTGGGTGGAGAGATCCTGCAGATGAGCTCCCCAACCCATTGGAGAAGCATCTGTTGTCAGAGTTGCTTGGGGTAGCGACTGCTGAAAAGGGGACCCCAGCAACAGATTTGGAGGGGACTTCCACCACTGGAGAGACCAAAATAGGCGACTGGAGTTTGCTATTTTGTCTGACAGGCAACCTGATGCCTGAGTCCATTGGGTGGACAAAGTCCATTGAGCTGCCCTCATGTGAAGGCGAGCATATGGAACCACATGCACGATGGATGCCATGTGGCCTAATAGTTGTAACATTTCTCGAGCAGTTAAATGGGACTTTAACTGTATCTGGGAGGCTAACTGCACCAAGCGTAGGCAACGGGCCTGAGGAAGATAGGCCCTTGCAGTTGTGGTATCCAGCAAGGCCCCTATAAACTCCAGAGACTGAGTAGGGGTGAGATGGGATTTTGGGATATTTATTACCAGTCCCAAATACTGAAGGACATGCATTGTGCAGGTTAGACAAGTCTGGGCCTCTGACTGGGATGGAGCTCGAATGAGCCAGTCGTCCAGATATGGGAAAACGAATATTCCTAGAGTGCGTAGAAATGCAGCTACTACTGCCATGCATTTCGTGAACACCCTTGGTGCAGAGGCCAGACCGAAAGGAAGCACCCTGTATTGCTAGTGCTTTCCTTGAAAAAGGAACCGAAGGAACCTTCTGTGTGTTGGATGGATGAGGACATGGGTGTACGCATCCTTGAGGTCTAGAGAACAAAGCCAGTCCTGACTCTGAAGGTATGGCAGCAGAGTACCGAGAGAAATCATCTTGAATTTCTCTTTGAATAGAAACTTGTTCAATTCTCTGAGATCTAATATGGTTCTGTAGCCCCCTGTTTTCTTTGGAATAAGAAAATAAGGGGAGTAGAACCCTGAGCCCTGTTGAAGAAGAGGTACTTCTTCTATTGCCCCTTGGGCAAGAAAGGTAGCAATCTCCTGACCCAGAAGGTTGAGGAGAGATGTTGGAGAATTGAACTGTTTCACCATGGTGTGGGGAGGAAGGTTTAAGAAATGAAGCTTGCACCCTTCCCTTATAATGGAAAGGGTCCATTGCTCTGCTGTGATTTGCTCCCATCTGGGAGCAAAGTAAGCCAACCTTCCTGGAATGGTGAGGGGCTCTGGTTCTTCCAGAGTTAGAAAGGCTAAGTTCTCTAGTTGCAAGTCAAAAGCCCTGAGGAGGCTGAGGCTGCTGGGCCGTGGGAGGCCTGTCAGCCTTTGACTTGGCCTGTTTATGTGGTTGCTGACGCTTTGCAGCAAAACGACCTGCAGAAGATGCCTGCTGACCATGAGCAGGATAATATCTTCCCTTTTTAGAAAAAGGTGTTTTTTTGAACAATCTTTTCTTAACAAGAGCAGAGGTAGACTTTGAAAGTCGATCCAAAGCAAAGTTCTCAGCATCCATCTGAGTGGCCTTTGCTTGCCAATCCCTGCCAAAAAGGTTTTCACCTGTACAAGGAAGATTTCCCAGTTCATCTTGGACCCAGAGTTCCAAATCAGAGGCTTGTAACCAAGCAATTCTGCATGCACCTATGGCAATAGCCGAGGCTCTGCTTACACACTCAAAAGAGTCAAAGGCTGCACGGTTGGAAAATTTGGAAACATCTTGGGCATGTTT
Organism: Ichthyophis bannanicus; assembly: GCA_033557465.1. Lineage (NCBI taxonomy): Eukaryota > Metazoa > Chordata > Amphibia > Gymnophiona > Ichthyophiidae > Ichthyophis > Ichthyophis bannanicus. Next base: position 1,263,640,892 of record CM066031.1, on the reverse strand, counting down.
GAGCCAAGTGAGAAATTCCTGCCTTTTATCTTCTGAAATAAAAGGGGCTAAAGTCTGCAGATGATCTGTGACTTCTTTTAGAAACATCCCCATATAGAGACTATAGGAGATGATTCTGGCAGCAAGCATATTAGCTTGGAAAACCCTTCGGCCAAAAGCATCAAGGGTCCTGCATTCACGTCCTGGAGGATTAGATGAGTGTCTCTTTGCACTCTTTATTTTCCTCATGGCAGACTCTACCACAATAGAGTGGTGAGGAAGCTGAGACTTATGAAAGCTCGGACAAGGAGGGACACGGTACATGGTGTCTAACCTACGAGAATGAGGAGAGGTGGTAAGAGTAGTCTCCCACATGCTCAACATGAGATCATAGAGAATCTCATGAATAGGTAAGGTAGCTGCTTCTTTAGGAGCCTTAGGATATTGCAAAATATCTAATTGCTTGGCTCTAGGCTCTGACTCAGGGGCCACTGTAATGGAGAGGCCCCTAGCCACTTCCCTAATGAAGTCTTGAAAAGACAAGTCTTCTGGAGGAGACATTCTTCGTTTTGGAGAAGCAGACTCCTGAGTGAGAAGTACCCGTGCCTCAACAGAAGCCTCCAACTCAGAGTCTTCGGAGGAATCGAAGTATCGCCTGTCTGGATGCTCCTGTAAAGCCCAATACGCGTACCGAGTGGGATCGACATCGGGAGTAAGCGGTACCGGTTCGGTACCGATGGGCATCATAGGACAGGGTACCGTTGCAGTCGACACCGAAGCCGATGTCGATGCAATCGGTACCGGCACCGGGAACGATGCTGGTGCCGGAGTTGATACCGGCAACGGAGATTGTTGCAGTACCGGAGGCGTCGAAGCCTGCATAAACGCCGTTAGGGTGTGCTGTATGGACAGAATCTTCTGATCCATCGACGCCACCAGAGTCTGGATGTCGGTACCAGTGGAGGCCACCGGTAACCCAGAACACGGCAACAGGTGATCGGTCGAGGCCGAGCCATCGATGTCAACCTGAGACCCCATAGACAATGCTTTGGAAGCCGGAACTTCCCGCCGGGGTAATTTTGCCGGTGCGGAATCCTCGAGGACAAGCCCGGAGGCATATCGATTCTTAGAGGGAGATTTGCCCTTCGAGGACTGGTTAGATTTATATTTGGTTACCTGAGATCCATGGGAGGAAGAAGAAGCCCTGGAAGACGTCGATGCCACCGAGGCTGCATCAGAAGGAAACAGGGTACTGAGCTTGGCTGCTCGGTTCTGCCGACCTCTTTTAGACATCATGGTACAGGACACACAATCCGTGATGGAATGGTCAGGACCCAAACATTTTAGACACCAATCATGGGTGTCGGTGACAGAAATAGTACCGCCACATTTCGTGCACTTTTTGAACCTGGAAGCTGGCTTCTCCATGAAGAGAAAAATATTCAGGCCTAAGGCCCAAACTGAAAATGCACAGTTGAAGAAAAAAAAACCCAAAAAAAAACCTTTTCTAAGAAAGAAAAGGAAAGACCGGCGGTACCGGTCTGACGTTGAAGAAGGCAGACGCGACACAGAAAAATAAAGAAAAAAATAAAGAACTTCTTCTGCGGTGACAGGAACACGACCTGCTGGCTTCGCAGAAAAGAAGAACTGGAGAGAGGCGGTTGGGAAAGGCGGGAAGGCAGCGCGCAGGCGCTGTGGGATGCTCCCAAAAGCTTTCTTACTGGACGCTGGGGAGCGTTCCCGCGCAGGCTCCGTCGGTACCGACGATACCCATATGTGAAGACTCATTTCTGCTTGTTCCTGGAGATCATTTTTCTAAATACTGCTAGAAATGTGAACACTACAACCTAGATGTCTCTATTCTCCTCCATGCCTTTGCTAAAATGTGCCTTCACACATATATGGATTAATTTTATCCAAACACTACCCATTTGTCTAAGAAATATCATGTGGGTACTATGAGTGGATTTAAAAAGTATGTGTGCAACCTAGTTTTGGTGTAGCATTGAAAGTCTGTCCTTGAATGTAACCATGGTATGTTACCAGAGAGATTGGCTGCTAATAATCTAATCTACTCAAATATTTCAGGAAAAAAGGGGCTCATAGAATACCATTAACTTTCTTGCTGAAAAATAAATCAGTTACTCCAGAATGTGACAGTCAGAGTGATTTAGATTAAAGAACAGAACTGTACTGTAAATTGTTGTGGAGTAAATGGACACAAAGCAATACAGCAAGTTAGCTAAGCTGAACTTTTCTCTCTCATAAAGAAAATGTATTCTACCTTATAAAAGCAATCATGCACTACTTATTCAGACAGAATCTTCAGCCACAACACAGTTTGTGTGTTAAGCAAACCGCCCTGCAAAGTCTACGGTTTTTCCCTAATGAATATATTGAACAGTAAGTTTAAAAGTGCACACCTACAGTGGCGCAGTTCCTCTTTCCTCCATTTGCAGATTCAGGTATGTCGCTATGGGGGAACAGGTTGAAAAAGTCATGGTAAAGTGCTTCTCAATAGGGTAACAGGAAACGTATGAGCAGGCAAGGGAGCATAGTGGGCAGTGACTGATGATGTATGTAGGGGACTGGGCACATATCACTAGTATGATGTGTATTATTTCCACAGACAGAGCCGAGTTGTTTATGTGTGGGGATGTGAAGGTCAGATATCAGCGTGCGTGTGTGTGTGTGTGTGTGTGTGCGTGTGTGTTGGAGGCGTGTACGTGTTGGTAGATTGTATTTGGAGCTGTGCACTCCGTGTCATGGGTGCCTGTGTCAGGGACTATGCATATGTATGTGAGTGTGTTTAACTGCGAGCATATTGGCTGAGTGTGTATGAATCTGTGTGTGACATGGAGGGGCTGGGGGGTGGTGTGTACGTCTTGTGAGTGTGCTGGGCTCTGCATGTATCTGGGCACATAGCCCTCTCAGTCCCTTGCACTTTGCCCTGTCCCGCTGTACTATTCCCCTTCCCTGACCTTGGCCACTCTTCCTGCTTTCCTGCTACACACCTGTGCAGTATCCCTCCTCTCCTTTCCCTGCTACCACCTTTCTGATCTTCCCTTCTCCTCTTCTTACTTTCCATATCCCCCTGTAATCTCCTAATTCTTATTCCCCCTCCATCCCTCTCTCTTTCTGCACTATCCTCCTTCTTAACTTCCTCACTAACCTATCCTCCTTCTTAACTTCCTCACTAACCCCCACCTTCCCTTTTGCTATTGCCCTTCACCCACTCCTCTATCTCCACCCCTTCCCTATTTCTTTGTTCCATACACCTCCCCTCTCTTCTCATTCTACCTTTCTAATCACACCCCTTCTGTCATGCCCCACCCCTTCCCATCTGAGAGAGACAGCCACGCCATACTAGGAACTGGTGAGGCCCACTGTTTTTTCTGCAGTATTGGGGCCACTCTGTGCCTATGGGACCTGGGGACTCCTGCCAGCTCTTTGGTAGCGCTGGGGTCACTCCTTGCCACTGGGACATGGGGATGCCCACCAGCCCTTCCACAGAGCCAGGCCACTCCATGCCGACGGAAGCTGGAGGACTCCCTTTTGCTCTTCTGCAGCCACTTCACTTTCTCTGTGGAGGAGGGATCTGAAGACTCGAACCAACTCTTCACTATTTCACACTGCTTTAAAGAGAGCTCTATGTATTTGTTTGTCGATGCACACTTCAACAAATAGATGTGTAAGGACAGATGGAGAGACAGAGAAATAGACTCTCCTCAATAAGTGCTATCACTTAAGTAGAGGTACCTAAACCCCCCCCCCCTCCCAAACAGTCGTTTAAATCAAGGGTCAAAAGGTAAGCTTAAGGAAAATACACACACACAAAAAACTAATGCAGGAGCTCAAAACCTGTAGTCGTTGTCTTAGGGTTTAAGTCAAAAACAACAACCCATGACTAAATGCTATACTGATCTAATACACTTCGAGGAGAATTGAACTAAATTTTCACTTTAGCTCATATGGTTAAATTACTATGACATGTGTTGCTTTTATTTATTCAGACTGCCATGAGATTTCAAGAGAAAATAGTATTTTCCAAAAGCTGTCATTACCAATCCATTACACGCTGATCAGAAGCTCCCCGAATAGTTGTTATTGTTGAAATCCACTAAATTCACCCTAACAGGCAAAGGCAGTCCAAAGAGCAATTTATAAATCTCTGCTCATTCGACCAATTCATCCCAGTTATTACTTTAGCCCATATGGCATGTCCATCTTCATAAACCATAATGAAAATCAGTCTGAACCCATTCTAATCAATTAATGAGGCTAACGAAAGCTTTCTAACAAGAATTTCAGAAAGTGGCATCTCTATCATAAAACTGTAAAATTACATTAAGAATGGTTCCTATTCATAACTTTTTTATACATAACCTAATAAGCTCCCTTCTGTGATAATTAAATGACAAAATTCACAAAGAAACAAAACACATTCTAAAAAGATTGTTGTCACAGTTTTGTGGATTTACTTACAAAATGAGACATGCAGTAGCGGGACTCAAGTCTTGCATAGGAATAAAAACCCCTAACACACACAAACTATGCATACATTTAAGAAGCTGTTTTAAATAAAGATGGACATTTCTGTAAGAGATTTTTTTTGTTTTTTAAATTGTCAGACACATGGGTGAAGGAGAGGAATATTTAAAAACTGCTGAGGATAAAGCAGAATTGCTTAAATATTTTTGTTCTGTGTTCACAGATGAAGGGCCAGGAGCAGGACCTCAGAAAACATCCACAAATAGGATGTGAAGTGGGATCTTGAACGATTTTCTGAAGACTGTGCTCGTGAGGAACTAGCTAAACTAAAAGTAGACACAGCGATGAGACCAGATAAGATACACCCAAGAATATTGAAGGATCCTGGGGACGTTCTAGCGGCTCCACTGACTGACCTTTTCAATGCTTCTTTAGAATTGGGAGTGGTCCCCAGAGGATTGGAGAAAGGCACGTGTGATCCCTTTACCCAAACACAGAAGTAAGGATGAGGTTGAGAACTACAGGCCGGACACGGTCTGACCTCTGTGGTGAGTAAATTAATGAAAACACTGCTAAAACAGAGGATAGTGAGATTTCGGGACTCCAATGGATTGCAAGATCCAAGGCAGCATGGATTTACGAGAGGCAGGTCTTGTCAGACAAATGTGATTGATTTCTTTGACTAGGTGATCAGGGAGCTGGACCGAGGGAGAGACCTAGATGTGGTGTACTTGGATTTCAGTAAAGCCTTTGACACCGTTCCGCACAGGTGACTTATCAATAAACTGAGTGCCCTAGGGATGGACCCTAAAGTTATTGATTGGGTTAGAAATTGGTTGAGGGGGGAGGTGACAAAGGGTACAAGTAAATGGAGCTCACTCTGAGGAGAGGGAAGTTACCAGTGGTGTGCCACACAGATCTGTCCTTGGTCTGATTCTTTTTAACATCTTTGTTAATGATGTTGCGGAAGGGCTGTCAGGTAAGGTTTGCCTCTTTGCAGATGATGTCAAAAACTGCAATAGAGTAGACACCCAGGAAGGAGTAGATAGCATGAGGAGGGATCTAGATAAGCTTGAAGAATGGTCAAGAATTTGGCAGCTGAGATTTAATGCTAAAAAATGCAGGATCATGCATTTGGGCTGCAAAAATCTAAGGGAGTGGTACAGTGTAGGGAGCAAAGTACTTCTGTCCATGAAAGACGAGCGGGGCCTGGGCATGATTGCCTCTGATGATCTTAAAGTAGCTAAACAGGTAGAAAAGGTGACGGCAAAAGTCAGAAGGATGCTTGGATGCATAGGGAGAGGAATGACCAGCAGAAAAAAGGAGGTGATAGTGTCTCTGTATAAGTCTCTGGTGTGACCTCATTTGGAGTATTGTGTGCAATTCTGGAGACCACACCTTCAAAAGGATATAAAAAGGATGGAGTCAGTGGAGAGGGTGGCTACTAAAATGGTTAGTGGTCTTCGTTATAAATCAAATGAGGACAGACTTAAAAATCTTAATGTGCATACATCAGAGGAAAAGCAAGATAGAGGAGATATGACAGCGATGTTTAAATACCTCTGTGGCATAAATGCACAAGAGGAGAGTCTCTTTCTATAGAAAGCAAGCTCTGCAACGAGGGTACATAGGATGAGGATGAAAGGGGATAGACTCAGGAGTAATATGACGAAATTTTTCTTTATGGAAAGAGTGGTCGATCCGTGGAATAGTCTCCCAGTGGAGGTAGTAGAGACAAGGACAGTATCTGAATTCAAGAAAGCGTGGGAGAAACACAAAAGATCTCTAAAGGAAAAAGGGAGACTATAGTAGTTGATAGGGAAGGACAGACTAGATGGGCCATATGGTCTTCTTCTGTTGTCATGTTTCTATATTTAATGCAGAACTGAAACAAAAAAAAATATTTTGTATGAACAGAAAAATGAATCAACAGAATAAAAAAAAACCAACAAGCATATAAATGACATTTCAGTTTGTTTTATTCAGATGGCCATAAAAGGCATTGTATTTGAATGTTTCTGTGTGATACCAACAATGTGATTGCCAGAATCAGGGAGTAGACAGAAGCTCATAAAAAGAGTACTTGTACAGAAACCTGGCACAGAATAAGCAAAGTGAAACAAAGAAAATGCAGCCGAACCCAACTATTAACGAAGTTCCAAAAAGACAAAATGGATTCTTAAAACAGAAAAATGTATTGAGGGTTGAGTGGGGGTATTAACAGACCTTAAAGGGGACCGCTATATCAATGGTCCCCAAAGAGCCATGAAATCTTCACTTGCCTTGATTTATGGTATTCACCTTTAAGCTCTTTGGTACATTCTTTATGTGGTTGCATGCATTTCCATTTTTGTGTGTGCACCCCTTTTAGGGGAAGTAGCGTTTTTTGAACAAGCGTGAGATGATTCCATTAGGGCATGATGCTTACTATAAAATAGTTTCTTTTCTTTGGACAGCGTTACTGTGTTTTTGCGTGAGGCAAGCCTGAATAAGGCTGAAACACTGATGTCAAGCAGTAGAGACTGAGCTTGGATATGAGCACATAGGATGTGGATCCTTTATGCCAGTTTGGCACAAGAAGTGACTAAGGGATGTGCTGTGCCTTTCAGCTACCTGCCATCATTCTGCGGTGATTGCTTTGATGCCATTCATTGAAGACGCCACTACAAGATAAGTGTTTCAGCTGCTTGAATGATCCGTGTGGCACACCACTGGTAACTTCCCTCTCCTCAGGAGTGAGCTCCATTTACTTGTACCCTTTGTCACCTCCCCCCCTCAACCAATTTCTAACCCAATCAATAACTTTAGAGCCCATCCTTAGGGCACTCAGTTTATTGATAAATCACCTCTGACCTGTAGACAAAGACCGACAGCAAACACAGAGAAAAAATGGCTGCAAAGCAGTCTGAAAACAAACTTTAAAACAGCAGGAAAGAGCTGCCAGAGAAATGGCCTCAGATCACTACTGCTGTTGCGGACCAATAGTGGCAAAGAAAAAAAGTAAAAATCTGCCACTGTGAAAAAACAAGCAAAGAACATTAGAAACAAACAAAAAAGTGTTAGAGGAGTGCAACAGAGCCTGTAAAAACTCTGAAGGAAGCGGCAGAAGAGAAGGCAGGAAGTCAAGAAGAGTTGACAGGAGCTGCTGAGCCGCAAAAGAAAAAAAATCACCGCTGTGAAAGCCTCGTCATTGAAAAAAAAAAAAGCCAGCAGTACCAGCCAAAAACAGGGAAATAAAGGTGTGTGTTTGGGGGGGGGGCAGGGGTTAAGACTCACTGCGACCACAGAATCGATATCCAGCCTGCTGCTTAGCCCAAAGTCTAAAATGACTTGTGTTCTCCTGTCAAGAGTTGTCATCTTTAATAACTTTAAGACAAAACAGCAAAGTCCTAGCTGAATCTATAGAAGAGAACAGCTGCAGGGCTAGGAAGACCGGGCCACCTCCCCAGGCAGAACTGCTTCTCCTGATCAGGATCTAACTCTTAAATTAAGCAGGAAATCCCAGGAAAGCACCTCATGTGCACCCTGGGGACATCCGCAATGGGAAGCTACACAGTCAAAAACACCCTCAAAGTGACTGAGAAGAGCAAAGGAAAGTGAAGTCCATCATCTGCTGGAGATACAGAACTACAGAAGCTGGCCCTTAGGGGCATGGATATATGTACCAGTGATGACATCACAAAGCTTCTGGTTCTGTCTCTGTCTCCAACATCTGCTGGCTGGGGGAGATGACCCACTAGTCTGGAATGGTCTAGCAGGATGAATTGGAAACAAGTGATGGGTATAGACTCTATACATGGTCAGATCATGCAACAATGTGGGTAGAAGTCCAAATGAGGTCTAGTGATTCCTCACTGAAGTTTTGCATACTAAATGAAAGTCTTAGAAAAGGAAGAAGTTTGTCAAAAAATAATCAGAGGATATACAGGACAATTCTAGGCATAATAAGACTGGAGAGATGGGTGCTGCAGGGATTTGGGAAGGACTGAAAAACATATAAAAGGGATCTATAAGGACTTCTGTTTCTAGGCATTTATCATTTGGAAATTTAGGGTTTATTTTAAGAGGCAGTTAGGTGCTTTCCTAAGGTTGGAAAAATAGGAGTTTATTCAGTGTATTTGCAGTGCAGAAAAAAAGGCAGCTTTTGTGGTGGTTTCCAATTAAATGATATAAAGCACAAATGTTCCATTGCCAGCCCTTTCTCCAAACTCCAGCACCAGCATCAGTGCCCTCACTTATTCAGGCCACCCTATTTGTATGCTATGCCCAGTCTTGCAGAGCATGCACCATCTTTTCCCCTTGCTATCCCCCCAGCCCAAGGCCTCAGGGGAAAGGAGGGGGCTAGCTGGTCAGCCTACCTTCTTTTCTCCCCCACCCCTGGAAGCACAGTAAAGAACTTAAGTTTCTTTACCATTCCCCTAGATATATCCTAGTCCCCAGTTGTGGTGCCGAAAACGTGTTTCTTTACCATTCCCCTAGATATATCCTAGTCCCCAGTTGTGGTGCCGAAAACGTGTTTCTTTACCATCCCCCTAGATATATCCTAGTCCCCAGTTGTCGTGTTGTCTATCTTAAATAGATTATAAACTCTGTTGAGCAGGGACTCTCTTACATGTCTCTGTACAGGGCTGCATACATCTTGTAGCACTATACAAATGATTAGTAGTAGTAGTAAAAGTAAGGAGGAGGTAACAGTGCCTCTGTAAGACAAGTCTTTGATGAGAACTCATTGGAGTACAGTGTGCAATTATGGACACCACATCCTCAAAGGGATATAAACAAGATGGAATCAGTACAGAGGTGGCTACCAAAATGGTCAATGGGCTTCATGATAAAACATATGGGGAAAGGCTTAAAGATCTCAATATGTACATTCCGGAAGAAAGCGGGAGAAGGGAGATAATAAAAATGTTTAAATACCTCTGTTGCCTAAATACACAGGACAGCCTCTCATTTCAAAGAGAACTCTGCATCAAGGGGGCATAGGATGAAGGTGAAAGGGGACAGTAATTTGCAGAAATATTTCTTTACGGAAAGAGTGGTAGATGCATATAATAGTTTCCCAGGGGATATGGTGGAGAAGAGGATTGTGTCCGAATTCAAGAAAGCATGAAGATCAAACACAGAAGATCTCTAAACAAAAATAAGGGACTATAGTAGTTGGAATGGAAAGGCAGATTGGATAGGCCATATGGTCTATATCTGCTTTCATGTTTCTCTGGTTTTCCACAGCCGGACCAAAGTCTAGCAATAACAGCCATGTGATTTTGTGACAGTTATTGTAAGACTTTGGCAAGCAATGAGGAGATTCTAGTTGCTTTGCAAGAAAGCAGGAGAACATAAGAAATGTCATACTGGGTCAGAACAAGGTCCATCAAGCCCAGTATCCTATTTCCAACAGTGGCCAATCCAAGTCACAAGTACCTGGCAGGTTCCCAAGGAGGCACACAGGTTCCACAATGCTTGTCCCAGGGTAAGCAGTGGATTTCCCAGGTCCTCCTTAATAATGGTTTATGGACCTTTCCTCCAGGATATTGTCCAAACCTTTTTTAAACCCAGCTGCACTAGCAGCGTTCACTACATCTCACTGGTAACAAATTCCAGAGTTTGATTAAACACTGAGTGAAAAAAACGTTCTCTCTTATTATAGTCTTAAATAAGTCACATTGTAGTGTCATTGCGTGTCCTCTAGTCTTTCTACTTTTTGATGGTGTAAACAACTGATCTACGTTAACCCGTTCCACTCCATTTATTAATTTATAGACCTCTATGACATCTCCCTTCAGCCATCTCTTTTCCAACTAATCTAATTCCAATAGAACAAAATGTTTTAACCCTTTGAATTTCAATTTTCCTATAATGTTTAAATTATTTTAACATTTTGTAAGATTACAGTTATTTGTTTAACGTAATTGTAATGAATTATGAAATGCAATTTTGCTGTAGTTTATGTATAATTTAATGTAATGTACTGTAGTTTACTGTAATGTACTATCTTGTTGTCTCCCCCTCCTCGATGTAGTCCCTCTGTTGTCTTGTTGACCACTTTGATTGAAGGATAAGGTGGTATATAAAACTGATTAAATAAATAAAATAAATAGTGGCATCCTTCCATCCCCTTTACCATTTTGGTGGCTCTTCTCTGTACCTTTTTTAATTCCACTATATCCTTTTTAAGTTATGGCAACCAGAATTGCACACAGTATTCAAAGTGCGGTCACACCATGGAACGATAGATTCATTATAACATCCTTGGTTTTATTCTCCATTCCTTTCCTTATGATTCCTAGCATTCTATTTGCTTTCTTAGCCACTGCTGCATGCAGGGCAGAGGGTTTCAATGTATTATCCACAAGAACACAAATCTTTTTTCTGGGTAGTGGTTTCTACTATGGAACCTTGCATCGTGTAACCGTAGGCTGGGTTGTTCTTTTCTAGATGCATAATGTTCCAGCTGTCCACATTAAATTTTATCTGCCATTTGGACATCCAATCTTCCAATCTATCAAGGTCCTCTTGCAATTTTTCACAATCCACTTGTGTTTTAACAACTTTGAAAAGTTTTGTGTCATCTGCAAATGTAATCACCTCACTTGTTATTCCCATTTCCAGGTCATTTATGAGTATGCTAAAAAGCAGCAGGCCCAGCACAGATCCTTGGGATACTCCATTATTCACCTTTCTCCACTGAGAAAATTGGCCATTTAGCCCTGCTTTCTGTTTTCTATTTTTTAACCAGTTCCTGAACCACAATAGTACACTGCCTCCAATCCCATGTCTTTAAATTTGGCCAAGAGTCTCTCATGAGGGTCTTGTCAAAGGCTTTCTGAAAATCCAGACATTATCAACCGGCTCACCTTGGTCTACCTGTTTATTCACACCTTCAAAAAAAAAAAGGATTAGTAAGACAGGACTTTCCTTGGCTAAATCCATGTTTGCTTTCTCCCACTAAACCTTGCCTATCTACATGTTCAGTAATTTTATTCTTTAAAATGGTTTCTACCATTTTGCCTGGTACTGATGTGAGGCTCACCGGTCTGTAGTTTCCTGATCATCCTTGGAATCCTTTTAAAAACTGGCATTACAATGGCCATTCTCCAATCTTCAGGTACTACAGATGATTTTAATGATAGTTCACAGATTACTAATAGTAGGTAGGCCATGATCTCCTTAATCTAGCATCCCAAAGTCGACTTGGTCACCCATGCGCGAGCCAGCAAATAGTACAAAAAGATGGTCAGACTTCTGATGGGATACGTAACCAAAGGGCTGACCTTCGGACATCCACCAGGCAAAGATTCTTATCCTTTCCCCGACACAGCTCCATCGGAAAGGAGGGCAGGCAAACTGCCAGGTTCATGTGAAAGGGAGAAAGCACTTTAGGCAAGAAGGAAGGCACAGGCTGAATAGAAATGGCCTCCTCAGAAAATGACAGATAGGGATCTCGGCAAGAAAGCCTGTAGCTCGAAAATCCGCTGTGTGGAATAAATCACAACCAAGAGCATAAGAAAAGCCATATTGTGTCAGACCAAGGTACATCAAAAGCCCAGTATCTTGTTTCCAACAGTGGCCAATCCAGGTCACAAATACCTGGCAGGTTCTCAAATGAGGCACAGAGGTTCCACAAAACTTGTCCCAGGGCAAGCAGTGGATTTCCCAGGTCCTCCATAATAATGGTTTATGGACCTTTCTTACAGAAACTTGTCCAAACCTTTTTTAAACCCAGCTACACTAACAGCCCTCACTACATCCTCCGAAAACAAATTCCAGAGTTTGATTACTCGTTGAGTAAAAAAATAATTCTCTCTTTTTAGTCTTGTGTGTTACACTGTAGCTTCATTGTGTGTCCCCGAGTCTTTCTACTTTTTGATAGCATAAATAACAGATCTACATTTACCCATTCCATTCATTAATTTATAGACCTCTTATCATATCTCCCCTCTGCCATCTCTTTTCCAAGTTGAAAAGCCCTAACTTTTTAAGCCTTTCCTCAGAGTGGTATCCTTCCATCCTCTTTACCATTTTGGTGGCTCTTTTCTGAACCTTTTCAAGATATGACGACCAGAATTGCACATAATATTCAAGGTGCGGTGGCACCATGGAACATAGTAAATGATGGCAGATAAAGACCAGTATGGTCCATCTAGTCTGCCTAGTAAGATGGCAAGAGTAGCCGCACCTGCAGCTCTGTGCAGGCCACCTCTCCCCATGTCTTTGTTTAGGGGTGAACTCACCGCTCCGTGTAGAATACCCTTATTTGTTGAGAAATTAGATAGTTACGTTTATTTGATTTTATCCTGTTGCTGTAAAGGGATCCACTGTGTCTGTCCCATGCCATTTTGAATTATGTCACTGTATTTGCCCCCACCACTTCCATCGGGAGGGCATTCCAAGCATCCACCACCCTTTCAGTGAAAAAGTATTTCTTGACATTGCCTTTCAATTTACCCCCTTGCAGCTTCATGTTATGCCCTCTAGTTTTGGAAGAGGTTTGTTTGATCATTATTTCTCTTTAAGTACAATATTTAAAGGTCTGAATCATATCTCCCCCTATCCCTCCTCTCCTCCAGAGTGCACACATTTAGGTATTCAAGTCTTTTCTCATAAGGCTTCTGACGCAGGCTCCAAAATCATTTTGGTCGCCTTCCTCTGAACAGTCTCCAGTCTTTTTACATCCCTTGCAAGATATGGTCTCCAAAACTGAACACAGTATTCCAAGTGAGGCCTCACCAGTGACTTATACAGTGGCATTAGTACCTCTTCCTTTCTGCTGGTAATTCCTCTTTGTATGCAACCCAACATCCTCCTGGCTTTTGCCACTGCCTTGTCGCACTGTTTTGCCACCTTGAGATCCTCAGAAATAATCACCCCAAGGTCCTTCTTCTGGACATTATAATATCCTTGGTTTTATTCTCCATTCCTTTCCTTATGATTCCTAGTATTCTATTTGCTTTCTTGGCTGCTGTTGCACATTGGGTGGAGGGTTTCAACGTATTATCCATGATGACACCTAAATCTGTTTGCTGGGTGGTGGTTCCTAATGTGGAACCTTGCATCGTGTAACCATAGTTTGAGTTGTTCTTTCCTAGGTGCATAACTTTGCACTTGTCCACATTAAATTTCATCTGCCATTTGGACATCCAGTCTTCCAATTTACCAAGGTCTTGAAATTTTTCACAATCCTCTTGCGTTGTATCCAGTACCTGCTTATATAGTAATTGTAAACCACTCTGATGCCCTCAGCCTGGGCGGTATATCAAGAATTGCATAAACATAAACAAACAATCTATGAATAATTTTGTGTCATCTGCAGATCCGATCACCTTACTTGTTATTCCCATTTCCAGGTTATTTATGAATATGTTAAAGAGCAGCAGGCCCAGCACAGATCAAGACAGGCTTGAGTGTCAAATCCTTTAAGGCAGTGTGCTTCAACAGCTCAAAAGGGGGCCGCCATCAGTGCCCCGAATACCAGAAATAGATCCCAGGAAAGGGTCACAGACCGAAGGAGAGGACACAGACGCCAAATCCCTGGAGAAAACACGAGATGTCCGGATGCAATTTCAAAAGACTTGTCCGCCATCGGACCAAGGAAACAGGTTAGAGCTTTCACCTGAACTGTCAGGGAGCAAAGAGAAAAGCCCTCCTCTAGGCCATC